>OVBA01000549.1:0-62983 GCA_900406435.1 Lepidium aucheri | reverse complement strand
CATCTAGTATATATATATATATAACTCTTCGTATACATATAAATATATATATATATATATATTCATAACAATTTTCAAATAAAATATATTTAATATATCAAACATATGTAAAAAAAATACAAAAAAAAATGTGTTCTTGACAAAAAAACCGTGTTCATCACACAAAAAAATTCTTGCCAAAAAATCGAAAATCGCCATCACTCACCATTTTTGGGCTCTAAATCGAAATCTAATCAACACCCAACACTAATCTCAAATCGATTCCGTTTTTAATCACCTAAAATTCAATTGAAAATCAAATCTACAAATCTCAAATTCTAAATTGAGAAAATAACAAACAAAACTCGAAACTAAATGAAAAGGGTCTTGAATCTTACATAATATTTGAAGAGGACAAAATTGCAGAGAAATGAGTGTGCGGCAGTGGTTTTACGGGCGAGATCAAAGAATTCGCGGCGATGAAATAGAGGAGAAGAAAAAATGCTCGGGGAAGATAAAGGACAGACCCATTGGGATTTATCGGATTCTGTCGGTTTGTTAATTAATAAGCCATCGGTCTTTGTCGGTTTGCAATTAACTACCTGTCGGTTTGCAGAGCAAAACCCTACACCAAATGCACTTGGTGGTTCTTTTTTTATTAAACTGTCATAGGTACGCATCGACTATAAACCGACATAAACCAATGGCGAACTTTTTTCAAGCATATCCATCAGAGAATTTTACCTCCTCTTTAATCCAACTGAAAAAAGCAGCCTACAGGGAAAAAAATTTCTATTGTACTAATATTCATATGTACAATGACAAATACAAAAGGTATAAAATGTCATACTTTTTTTCGATACTCAATCTGAATATAGGTACATGGCCAACGCCTGTTGTTCCCGCGTATATGCAGCGACTTCCTATCACATATATCTCGTAAATCCAATCTCGATTTGAGATTGTGTTTTGATTTTCCCTTAATGTTAAAAATTGTGTTGATTGAATTATTAAATACGTTCTTTTCAATATGCATTACGTCTAAAAAATGTCAAAGGAGGTGATCCTTCCAATACGGCAACTCTCAGAAACAACTCTTCTTATGCTAGTTATGATACTCCCCAAGACCACCGACAGAAAAATGTTCATTTCCTCCACATCTCGCAGTTGACTCAGCATCAACATCTCTAAGCCGTGTTAATATTTTTGCGCCCGTTGGTTCCGGCGGTGGACTATACAACTCTTTCTTGTTTTTAGTGAACAATGTTGTACTATACCGATACGGATGATCGAAGGGAAGAAAATATCGATGGCAATCAAACTATGATGTCTTCCGACCGTGCTTAAGCTTGAACGCTTCAGTGTTATCTTGACATACTGGACATGCTAATCTCTTGTACGTGGCTGATAGCATCCCATAAGCTGGAAAATCACTTATAGTCCACATCAACTCCGCTTTCATCTTGAAATTTTGAGCAGTAGAAACATCATACGCAGTGGTGCCACTCTCCCATAGCTCTTTCATTTTGTAAATAAGCGGTTGTAAAAATACATCCAATGATGTACGAGGATGATTGGGGCCTAGTATTAGAACTGATAAAAAAAAAACTTTGCCTTCATACACAACGATGGTGGCCGATTATAGGGTGTTACAATAACTGGCCAAACTGAGTACAGTCGCTCATGTTTCCCGAAAGGATTAAAACCATTTGAGGAAAGCCCAAGATATACATTCCTTGTTTCCTCGGCAAATTTTGGGTATACTGATTGGAAATGTTTCCATGCGTTTGCGTCTGAAGAGTGGGTAATCTCACCAGCTGAATTATGTTCTGTATGCCATCTCATTGGCCTCGTTGTGCGCTCTGGCTAATGTAACCTTTTAAGCTTGTCTGCTAATGACAAATACCACATCCTCTTGAATGGAACCCGAGTCCTCCCACGTGTATGCTTGAACCAAGGTTTCTTACAAAAACGACAATGGATCTCGTTCAAATCCTTTCCCCAGAAGATCAGACAATTGTCTTCACAAACATATATCATTTCATATGGTAATCCAAGGCCGGCAACCAATTTACAGATGTCGTTATACGTCGATGCATACGTGTTACTATGTGGCAGATTTTTTTTCACATGACCGGTGATCCTGTCTACACAGCTCTCCGCTAAATTGTAATCTGTTTTAATATTTAATATTTCAGCAGCTGTCGACAATGAGGAAAAATCTTCGTCGCAACCAAAATATAGTGGCTTCTTTGCTGCATCTAACATATTATAAAATTTATGTGCATCGGCATTAGGTTATTCACCCCTATTTCTAGCTTTTGTGAAAACCAGAACATCCTCCCTAAATGCATCATTTACCATTTGGAATGTACCATCATTATTTTCCATCAGCTATGTTGATTCACCACATATACCTCCTATATCGCTAGTGTCAATATTACCCTCTATTTCTTCATCTACCATGTTGCCTAATTCCTCACCTATACCAGCATCGCCAACTTCGCTAGAACTTGCATAGTTAACATTTGAACCATTTTCCCCATGAAAATATCATATATTGTAACTTGGACATAAACCTCTACGGAAAATATGACTGCAGACGTTTCTAACAGTGATATATTTCATATTCTGGTAATTTATACACGGACAATACATCTTACCCGTTTCAAGTGGTAAACTTTGATTTGTAGCAAATTTCATGAAACTTCTCAACCCAGCAGCATACTCTTCTATTAATTCTCCCGTTTCTTCATCGATACGTGATCCATCTATCCAAGACCAAAATTTAGAGTTTAACATTATAATTTTTCTGATTTTTGAATGTGATTGTGATGGAGAGAAATGGAACTTGCAGGTCTGTATATACATTATTATCTGACGATTTCCATCGGCTTCCTATGGCCAACTAATTTCCGTTACATATAGTAGCATCACAAGAAACACATATTACAACCACTTCCGATCCTGTCGATTTCTGTCGGAAGATTTCCGACGAAAATCGACGAAACTTTTTTTTGTAGTAATTAATAAATTAAATTCTTTTAAATTTCAAGCTGTCGGTTTTTGTCGGTTGTTGTCCAACAAAAACCGACGAAATATTTATCCTATATTAATATATATATATATATATATGTGTGTGTGTGTTTTGTCGGTTACTGTCGACTTGCAATCGACAGAAACCCACGGGGTTTTACTTTCGTCGTTTCTCGTCGTCTCCTTTCCGATGGTGAACGACGGTGCATTAAACCTAAAAGATATATATATGACTTTAGTCAGTTATGGTCGGATTCTACCCAATAGACACCGATGGGGTTTGAAAGCCGTCAGTGCTCGTCGATTTTGCTTCTGGCGGGAACCGACGACTGAAATCTCTGACAGAAATCAAAGTTTTCGTCATAATTCATCGTTTGTCGTTGGTGATTTTTTCTGATAAAAATTTCCGGTTGGAAAGTCTATCGGAATTTGACATGTTATCTTGTAGAGATATAACAACCAATTATAGTTCCTTATGACTAGCATAAAGAAGCATCCAATAAAATTTTGTGAAAGTGCACAATATCATTGTGTTAATAAGAATTTAACTAAATAGACAAAAAGAAAGGGACTTATTATTAAAGAGGTAGATTTAGATTAGGAGCATGAAGTCATATGGAAAGAGAAAGAGGGCCCAATGAGAAGTGACCTTAATTTGTTATCATCTTAATTGGCCCGTTTAACATTAATCTCATCATCAAGGAAACATTAGCACATGCTTGCTCTTGTCCTAAGGTCCCTTTTCATTTGTGTCCCTTAATTTTTTTAATTTTGTTCTTTAAGTTTCACCTAAATAGTCATTTCATCAATAGATAACCAAGCTCATTTTTTGGTATCCCTTATTTGCTTTTTCAATTGGTATTGGCCAATTAGGATTCAATGAAATTTACATAAAATGATTGTGAACAATTGAATCGATAAAATTTAATCCATAATTTAAAATTCACACCTTAATTTTTTTTTTAAATTTGTTATATATAGTGGAGAATAATAATATCTTTAATGTCATTATCATTACCTAAATTACTCTAACCATCAAAGTGAGAAGTATTCGGTGGTGATAAGTTGAGTTATTGTGGATTCATTTAATTTTCATATTATTAACATATGATATTAGTTACTTTAATGATATACATCTTCTAATTTGTCATTTCCATTTCGTAGAATTGACTTGTATCTTTCACAAACAGAAGGTTGAAAAAAAATTGTTTTCTATTATCTCTAATTTTTAATTTCTAATGCAGTTTATATTTTGGGATTATATGGGCAGTATATTTAATCTATGTGCTAATTCTATCTTTACTAAGTGTTTGCCTCATTTACATTTCCCAAATTTGATGTGATTAGTGTGTCTTGTGATTTGTGATGGAGAAAAAGATCAAACTTAGAAACGAAGGCAAATAATGATTTCCAAGTTTGATTAAAAGTGAGAAAAGAGGGCTTTGTATGGTTGAATTTTATCTCAAAAATGGCCCAATCTAATTGGTAAGAAATGAGAGAAGAGAAAAGACATAATCATAGATAATTTTGATATAATTTAGTGTGGCCAAAAGTAAAATGATGTTTAATTTCTTTTTTGCTTTGCCACAATAAAACCATTTTCTTCTCTTTCAAGTTTCAGCATCGTGTTGTGATTCATTCATTGTTCCCTTTGGTGCTTGGCGTGTCAATTTTCCAATGCTTAATTTAATCCTAATTCATTGCTTTTGGTAATCAGTTAGAGCTGTCTAATTCATCTTTACAAAATTTATAATCGAAATGATGTCTAAATCCTTTTTATACTCTCTTTCCACTATACCTCTATTAGTACCATAATATTCTTTTCTTTTTTTCCAACAATTAGAAATAAACTTCTCGATCCATTAATCCATAGACTGTTAATTAGTTAAGTTAATAAGTTCACAAACCTAAAATTATATTAGTTCCTTTTAAGTGCAAAAATGAGTGGGATAGGAGGGTTGATCGACTTGAGCTCGAGGTCGATTTGGAAATGGTAGTGAACTTCCTAAAGACAGAAATCGAGGAGACTCATTCATTGTCTTTCCTGGTACATTTGTGTTATGGTTTTTTTGGGACTAGATAGTCCGCCTTTCGCATGTGTATAAGAAAACTAATGTCTTGCGGATGGGTTAGCGAACTATGCTTTCTCACTTCCTTTATGGTTTCATTTTTACCGGAGCCACCATGTTGCTTTTCCTTTAGTTTCGGATAATGTTGCTGGAGTTTCTTTTCCACAAAACGTTCATGTTTGATTTTATGTTTTGAATAAAGTTTTGGGGAGATTTTTCTTTCCTTTTTCCGACCAAAAAAAAATTTCTATTGTAACTCATTGCTTCCTCTAAAGACTAGATTCACCCCCAACAAACACTAATTAATGCACGCTCTTAAAAGAAAAATCAAGATAAAAGTGAGGAAGCTTCGTTACTAATAAACAGTGTGCTATATATGGAAATAAACATTTATGAGAAATTTGCAAAAGTTTCTAAGAAATTAAGTTGCTTCTTTCGAAGCTGCATGAATGCATTGACAAAACTCATGATATACGCGACCATCAACAACAGAGCTTCAAGCTTCAGAGAGACAAATCCTCAGTTCTCATTTGCCCTAAACCCTCTACGAACTCTGCTTCTCAACTTGTACTCTTCGTTGACCTAAACCCTAAGTATCAGTGATATTCCCTTTTTTATTAGAAAAAACATTCGTATATTCAACGAACCACTTAACGTCATATAGACTCATATACATGCAACTAGCCAACTAATACCATCGAAAAAAATCATCTTCTGTAATGTATCGTCAATGTTTATAATCTCGTCACTATTAATTAGTTCAAATAGTCCTGCAAAGAGAGGGATAAAAAAGGCGGAGCGAATTTCTATGAAAAATGGGCCCAGAAAGCCGATTAAACTTGTTTAAACAGACCCATGAACCACACACACACTACATGAACCTTTGAAAATATGTTTTGGTCTAAGACAATTTACAATGGGTATGTTGAATAATTTATTTAACATTGAATCTCCATAATGGAGATGTTGAATAACACACATCCTCGGGGTATGTTTAATGGTAAGATTTTGAGGGTTTCTTAAAAATAAAATAAAAATAAAAAGAGAAAAGAAAAAGATATGAGTATTATAAGAGCATCTACATAAGTGAACTCTAAGTGGGGTTCACTGATTTTGCTTGTGGGGTCCAGCGGTATTTAAAAAAAAAAATTAATAAAACTAAAAGCTGGATTCGCCACCCGTTTTATTAAAAAAATTTTTAATACCGCCGGGCCCCACAAGCAAAATCAATGAACCCCAAGTGGGGTTCACTGATGTAGATGCTCTAAGGAAGAGATCTAAGAGATTTAAGAAAGAGATTTAAGAAACCATCTAGCACATGTGTTTTCTTTTTATTAGTTCATTTATTTTTTCAGCATTAAAATTTAATTAGAAAACTATATTATATTAAATATTATATTTTAATTGGTAAGAGAGTCAAATTAAGAGTCTCACCATTAAACATGCTCTTATGTGGTAATCTAGGGTGTTAAATAAATTCAACATAGTTGAAATTAAAAGAAAATAAAAAATTATTTTGTAGGCCGTAAGGTTTACATGGCCACATGTCCATTTTTAATTTGTTTAGATATATTTTATATGTCAACTTATTCTAAGTTCTTAGACTATATTAATTTCGTTTTTCGTTCCTAATTTTTTAAAAAATTTATACCAAAATTTTATAATTTTTTGTATTCTATAAATAGAAAATTGTTTCTATATTTTTTTGGAAGAATTTGAAAAATGCCCCTCAAAAGAGAATATTTTTATCATTGTCCTTATTTTTGGATATTTTCAAAAAATGATTCTCATTATATAAAAATGACCAAAATATCCTTAGACTTTTTTCAAAGTTTTTTTCCGCCAAATTTCTTTTTTCCTGCCCAAAAAACTTTTATTTCCGCAAAAAAGGTTTCCCGCCAAGAAAAAAAAATTCGCCAAATTTTTTTACCATATACGAAAAAGTTTCCCAGCAAAAATTTTTATAAGGAAATTTATAAAATTTATAAGGCTTTATAAGAGATTTTATAAAATTTATAAGGGTTTATGGTAAAGTTATAAAATTTATAAGGTTTTTAAGAGAGCTTCTAAAATTTATAAGGTGTTTATAAAACTTTATTAGATGTTTATGAAAATTTATAAGATGTTTATAAAAACACATAAGATGTTTATAAAAATTTATAAGGTTTTATAAGGGAGTTTATAGTATTTATAAGGTGTTTATAAAAAATTATAAGGTGTTTATAAAAATTTATAAGGCTTTATAAAGAGCTTATAACATTTATAAGGTGTTTATAAAAAATTAATAAGGTGTTTATAAAAATTTATAAGGTGTTTATAAAAGTTTATAAAAACTTTGTAAAGCTTTATAAGCGAACTTATAAAAATTTTGGCTGAAAATTTTTTTTTCTGTAAATTTTAATATATAATTCTTTTTGAGCGGGAAAAAAATTTTGGAAAAAAATTTATAAAAAACTTTTAGGAGGTATTTCTGTCATTTTTTATTAATGACGGTTATTTTTTAAAAGATAAATTTTAAGGGCATTTTCGCAAAGAAGAACACTAAAAAGAACTTTTCTCATTTTTCTCTATTTTTTATATTTTTTATTGAAACAATAATTTTCTATACAGTACATAAAACAAAAAAAACTAATATAGGGATATAAAATGTGAATTTTTAGTTATTTTTTGTGTTTTATTGAATTCTTAGCTATTTTAATTTTAACATTAATTGCTACTGATATATAATTATAATATATCTTTATTATAATAAAATTGTAGCGTTGAATTATCTATATAATTTGTAATAATATAATAGAGATTTAAAATCTATGATTGGTCAATTTTGTATTAGATAATTAATTCGTCTAAATAAAATTTGTTTAGATAATCCACATGATTCGCTTGTATCTTTTTTTTTTATCAATAATTTTTTATTAATATGATTTGATTAGTTGAACTAAATAGATTTCATTAATTCAATAAATTATGATAAAATCATTAATAGATTTCGTTAATCTTTAATAGATTTTGTTAATTTAATAGATTTCATAAATTGATTATTCAAACATATTTCCTTAATTAATAGATTTTGAAATCCTTTAGATTGATTTAACTAAACATAGATTTCATTAATCTGATTGGTTGAAATAATCAAATTTAATTAAATATATTTTCTTAATTCAATAGATTTCATTAATTTGATTGGTTGAAATAAACATATTTGGTTGAAATAAAGTTTTTTTCAATATAATTATTTTTCTTCCATTTACATCCAAAGCAATCAAAACAAACAAGAAAAAAGGGTAAACACTTTAAATTTAATGTACCATTATTTTGTTTTAATATTATTAATATATATGTTATTATCCTATTATATAAAATAAAGTACCAAAGTTACTAAATAACATGATGATTCCACATATTAAAATCCAAGGATCACAATTTTTCTTTACTTATCTATTTTTATAAAATAGATATTCTAAATAGCTTTTTTAATATTTAACTTAATGCTAGCATAAAAAGAAATTTTTATCAAAAAAAAATCGGGAATACTAATGTTTAAAAAATAATTTTAACAAAAAATAATTTTTATTACTAATCTTATTATATAAAAATAATTTTATTAAAAAAATAAGTAAATCCTAATATATAAAGTAAGGTTTTAAAGTTACTGAATAACACGATGATTCCATGTGTCAAAATCTAATGATCAGAAATTTTTCTGTAGACTTTTTCAATATTTCGCTTACACTAATCTAAAAAGTAATCTTATCAGCAAAGAAATTGGGAAATTTAATTGTTAAAATATTAATTCTAACAAAAAATAATTTTTATTGCTAATCTTATTATATTAAAAATTATTTATAAAAGGCGAATATATATATATATGTGCATATATCATATTTTGAATAATATCTATCTTTAAAGAAATCACAATCTTAAAAACTGTTAAGATAAATATTTCTAACAAAAAATAATTTTCATTACTAATCTTATTATATACCGAGAATAAGATTATTCCGTATATGAACTTATTATTTCAAAAGTAAATAGTCAACAAGATTGTTCTACGTGCCAAATCTTAAGATCAAAAATTATTTATATATTTTATTAAATAAAACTTAAAATCAAATCTTAATCCTAAATAGGTTTCAAAAGTTACTAATCAACGGGACTGTTCCATATGTCAAATTCACAGATAAAAAATTATTCCATATTTATAGTTTTATTAAAAAAATAGATAAAGTCAAATCCTACTATTATATAATGTTGAGTTTCAAAATTATTAATTAATAGGATTGTTGCATATTAAATCCAACGATTATTTAGTATTTGTATTTTATTTAAAAGGATAAAATCAATCTATAAAGTTGGATTTCAATAACTAATCAACGAGATTGTTCACGTGTTAAATCTAACAATCAAAAATTATTTTGTATTTATATTTTATCAAAAATATCAAATCCTAATAACTATAAAGTTAGGTTTTCAAAATTATTAATCGACAGAAGTATTTTACGTGTCAAATTAGAGTAAAAATGAGTTAGTGAAGATTATAGGGTAGAGAAAGTATGAATTTTAATTTTAACCTAAACAATTCTCATAATATAAAGTACAAAATTTGATTTAGTGTATGTTATTGTCTATAGAATAATTTAAAATTAAAATTTAAAATTAAAAGAAATTATAATTATTTATTGGTTTAAACTAAAACATGTAAGTATTAATTTAACTTATAATTCATTTATTTATTTATTTTCTAAAAATATTTTTTGAAAAACATATAATTTCCAAATATATAATTATAAATATCATATATATTAGGTTTTTTTATAAAAAAATAACTCGTGCATCGCACGGCTCCATATCTAGTAAATGATATAAAAATATAGTATAAAAATAGTAAGGTGGGATGTTAGAATTTATTAAACAAAACTATACTATTGTAATGTATAAAAGTTGAAAAAGTGTTATATGATTAGGTAAAAAAAGAAGATATGATATAATGTGGAGTGTTAAAAGTGGAAAAATAGGGTGTTGAATAGCCTAAGCGGTGTGACAAAAATGACATATCAAATAAAAATTCTTTTATAGGGACATCAGAATCTTCGTTATTATTTAGAGAACAAAAAAAAGTTAAATTTTTATTTATTTTAGAATTGGTTTGTTTGAATGTTACAGATAACAACACAAGTTTGTTCATGTCAGGACGGTCCACAAAACCGATCTGAAGAGGGCTGTTTTCTTTTTATTGGTTTCAAGCTACTTTTGTTATTCGTCATCGTTTGATCTTTAGAACCCGATGAATCTCTGGTCGAACAATCGTCGCTCTTATTCTTCTCCATTGTTGAAGAACCTGCAAAGAAACCACCACCACCACCACCACCAGGGACACGTGGAATCGGCATTGCCACTGGTTGTTGCATCCCCGAGACCTGGAATTGTGGTCCGTGGTTAACCGAGGAACCATTACGACTTAGATCAGGCAAGCCCATTGCATAAGGCATTCCCATGCCCATTGCCATGACAGCTGCTGCTGCTGGGTAATGCCCCATACCCGATGGGAACATAACAGGTGGCATGTAGTAACCAGACGCCATTGACATGATCTGATGATGATTCTGTTTAGGTTACTAGTCTGTGAGATGTTTAAACGATTTTCAGGAGTCATGAGAGTGTTACCTGTACTTGAAGTTGGAGTGACTTAAGATACTCGATTGCTTCATCTAGCATCGAAGCTTTGTCCACCTTCATAACCATATATAACGTTTTCAAGTTAGTAAAAGCTGATCAAATACCAAACACATCTCGGCTTTTAAATCTATGCAAAGTTCACTGGATGATCTATTGAAATTGGGAGGCCATTGATCCTCATCTATTAATGAATAAGTTTGCAACGACTAACTATAATCCAACCTTGTTGCAGTTTGGAATGAGTTCTTGAAGCGCACGCATCTTCTCGTTAATCCTATCACGCCGTCTCTGAAAATTGAGGAAAGTAAGCTACCAAGTATAGTAATCTTTTGCGAGTTTGAGAATGGACTAATATCCTACTGGGAGCTTCACCCACTCACCCTTTCAGATAGATTATGCACTTCAGCTGAGCGGCTTCTCTTTGAACCCACACCTGTTCGAGATGGCGCTGCTTCCTTTCTTCCATCTCCTGATTCTTCTTCAGCATCCTGCTAAACAAAAGTTGAAGAAAACAGCTAAGAAAGGAGATTTTAAGGTGAATGAAATGATTTAAGTTTGACTCACTTCACTATGACAGTCAATATCTTGAATATCCGAATGCTTTCTCTTTAAAGAAAGTGAAGGACTTTCGGATGGGCCATCTAGACTATTACCCGAGCCAACAGAAGAACATACAACAGCCCTTTCACTTTCTTGGTCTTTTCTACTAGAGTCTTCCGAAATTAGGCAAGCCTTTTGGTTATCCTTAAGCGTAGCAGAAGCAACAGACTCGCAAATTACCTTATCTTCAGAGTCTTTAGCTCCAAGAACTCTGGTGTGAAACACATTCGGCGGGCTCTGAGGACTCTTCTCTTTAGTGCCATGAGGGTTATCAGCCTTGGCCAAACTTGTAGGGCGTAAGAAATGTGAAAAGTTAACACAACTAGGCTTCTTACTAGGGATAAGTAGTTCCTGCGTCAGAATAATCCGATCCAGTTTAGTTTGTTGGCTAGCAGGATCTCTACCTCTATCACTTCCATACGGAGAATGCGACTGGAAACCGCTGTAGTGCGATGAAGGAGCCGGAGCAGATTCATTGTGATTGTTTCTGCTTTGAAACGACGGGTAATCACTTCGAGCCGTATTGCTCTCTTGTTCGTCGATAACAGGAGACACATCATGCAAGAAATCAGGGCAATATCCATCCAGGGACTGATTATGATTCAACCATGGGACAAAGTCATCGTCTTGACTCAAACCCGTCATTAGTGATGGCACGGACATAGTGATCTCATCTACAATCGTCGTCTTTGAGCCAATACCAATCTCTCTGACTCTAGAAGAGTTCGCTTGATGAGAACCTTGTGGTGAAGAAATGTTCCTCGATCTGTTTGACTGACTTTGAGTTGAAATCTGCCCATTTTCCCACACCAGCTCGACAACTTCATTTACTGGTCTGTTTGTCAAGACAAAAGAAATTGAAATTAATGACTTTGAAACTACAACCTCTGGAAGATAGACAAGTGAATAAGAAACTCACGGAGAAGGGTTCTTGTCTTGAGCAGATTCGAGCTTAGCTTGAGTAAGCTTGAAAAGCTCAAACAGAGGCATAGATAGATAGTGTTGCGTTTACAGACACAATCTCTTTCAGTGACTTGATCCTGATATAGAAAGGCAATATATAAAATTGACCAATTAGACCAAGAAAACTTCCCAGAAACAGATAGCAATACCCAAAATAGAAAATTTCAATCCCAAACTAGAAATGTGAAAAGAAAGAGAAAGTAAATATATAAAGAAACCAAAGTCTTGCATCAATATACAAATATAAAACGGCAGAGAGATTCATTTAATTTAATGACACAATGATTAGTCAAACCAATTGTTTAATCACAGTGAAGAAGGATTCAAAACAGTGCACTCGGAGAGAGCTAACTAATCAGCTACTAAAAAAAAATAACAAAACAAAATCAAAGCTTTCGTCTTGTTCCCTGAATCGTAACAAAAACCCAGAAACAAAAGATCAAAGCTTTTATTGTGAATTCTCTGAATCAAAACAGAAACCTGTACAAACAAAACCGAATATGGATCATCGTGGCTGACCTGAGGAAAAGGAAAGCAGAGAAACTGAAGAAATCGAAGATAGAGAGAGAGATCCTCGAAGCATTAAAGAGACATCAATCCAAATGAAGAGAAGGGATCGAGAACACAAGAGAAGAAGACGGCAAGAGGGGACCAAATGAAGGGAGAAGAGGGAGAGAGGAGGAAGAAGGGGACCAAATAGTCGCACGCACTGTAACTGAGGATTTGATTTTCACAGTCTCTGAGACGTTTCCCTCGAACATTCAACTTTTAGCGTCGCTCGAATCATTACTTTGTCCTTTTTTTTTTCTTTTTCCTTTTCAGTTTTTCTTTTTCTTCTATACATATTTATAAGTTCATAGTAACAAAAATTAATTAATCCTATAACCCACACAATAAAATATAATTATCTCAATGATCATTTCTCGAAAAAAGAAAAAAAAAACTCAATGACTATATAAACTTATGTTAAAAATATGCTGCGTCTCCTAAATTCTATTTCACAAAATCCTATAATTGTACCTAATATTATTAAGAGTTTAGAATTATTTGTAATATATATCAGATTTCAATCAGCAATATTTAATTTATAACTTAAATCTTGTCCCGAAAACCTAAACAATTTAATTCGCATGATTCTCTCAAATCGAACTATAATACGAAAATATAAGCTTTGATTAATAACACAAAATGGTCGTTTGTAAACAGCATTCTTATTTTGTTTGTTTGATTTGCAAATGATCCTTTCAGAGAAGATCATTTAAACCTATTTTTGGTCGTTTGAAAATATCATTTGCAAACAGAATTATTTATGGTCATTTGAGAAATAACCATTATTAAAAAAATACAAACAATACTTTTATATTTTATGTATAATTATAATTCAAAACTATATATAATTCATATTAGGTTTAACAAGAAAAACCATTTGTTTATATCTAGAAAAATTATCAATTATTAATATAAAATATTATTTTAAGTATAGTAATTATACTCTATATATTTATTTTTATATCAAAAATAGTAAAATACTATATGTAATTCCTTACTTTTTAGAATAATTATTTAAAATCAAATTTTACTTACTAATTTTATTTCATTACACTATTCAATTAATATAGTGTTACCAATCAACTTTAATTTTCAAACGATTTTCATTTGAAAATTTCTTTTATAAATCGCTACTTTCAAAAAGTTGTTTTAAAACAATTTTCGTTTCAACCTCTCATTTTTTCTAAACAATTGTTTTAAGTGGTATTACTAATCGAAGCCGTAATATATATGTACGCGCCATAATTATTCTGATTCTGAAATGCTTCTAACCACGTACACAAAATATCAGTAGAGATATGTCGAATCAGTTTGTTATGATATCTAAAAGGATAATATTTGTCAATATACTTATCACAATCCTTGTGAATAAAATGGAAACAAATCTTTGTTACCTATTGATTACTTTTGTGTGTAGTTTGTACGATAAAGATGAGTTATAATATAAACAAGTAATCATATTCTAATACCTTTATGCTATTAGTAGAAAATAATCAATCTTTTATACGATGTACTATATAAGATATCGTGATTAAGTGGTGATAGAATCCAAAACTAATATGATAAGTGTTTTGATAAGATATTGTTATAAAACTAGAAAATTAAAGAGAAAGGGACCCTAGAGAAGAGAGTTGGGAAATGGTTATTAATTTATGATTGACCCAAATATCGTCTCACCGACCTTCTCTGCACACTTCACCTGTCTCTGTAACATGACACAATCCTTTGCATTATTACAATCAATTCATTGTATGTCTATAAATAAATAATTAAATAAAAATACAAATACAAATGTTGAAAATAATAGTATAGTATAGAATATGTTATCTTATCTTTAAGTGTCATGGCCTCATGGGGTCTGTAATACACTAAAGTCTTGTGATGTGTTATCTATCATAAAGGAATATAACACTGCCAAAAAAGCATCACATACCAAGTGGGGTTGAGTAAACCTTGTCTCTCTTTATCTGTTTTTATTATTAATCATTCAACTTTCTAATCATTACTAATATTTTCTTAAGTCTTTACTATATTAATCATCCTTAACTTTGGGGATTCAGTCAGCTAGATTTTTTTAGTGATGGGGAACCAATCATTAGCTATTTAATTATTTAGATTTTGTTTAATCATGGGATGTGTAATTATACCTAAATTCATTTTTCTTAGAACCTAAACTCCAAATGACAGCAAGTTGTATTTAGTCTAGTGACTGATAGTAAGTTCACTAAAGGCAGACGTACATGCACAACCAAGATCGAGTCCCACCTCTTACGCGATTTATGTAGGAATTTGGCTAACAGTCCGACATTTGTGGTCCATATTAATATTACCGTTGACAAAAAAATACTTCAAATCACATTTTAGAATGGATATATTTTGAGTTTTAGTCTTTGAATCTACTTGCTGATAAAAAATAAATTTTTGGACTACTAATTGAATATTATCGATCTAACTATTGAGAACAACAACAAAACATTTCATATCTCACTATTATTTTTCCTTAAAATTAAAATTTTAATTTTGTTGTAAAATAATTAATTGTTTGCGGAAGATTCAATAGTAGTTTGATTACAAACAAAATCATCAATAATTAATTTGACAAATTTTGACTCATAACTCAAATTTTATTGCGCAGCAATACAAAATACAAATACTTGATTGATAATTAGTTTCGTTGCTTTGAAAAATAAAAACTTTTGTAAGATATTAGAGTTTTCTTTTTTTTTTGTCAACAATATTGGGCCACAACTGGCTGGCCCAGTAGCCAAGTTCCTGTATAGTGCAGGCGGTAGGACTCAATCCCGAGATATGCAAGTGCGCCTGCCATTTAGTGGACTTACCCCTGCCACTGGACTAAATACCACTTGCAAGATATTAGAGTTAAAGTAATCATAATTTAGAGTCAAAAATAAACTAGAATATAACTAGTTTAATTTCAATATCTTTAAAAAATTGTTTTTTAAAGTGACGAAATCAATTTTCAATTGGGGGCTTAATTATTTGGATTGAAACTATTTTTTTTTCACTCACTTTTCAAGTGGACAATTTGAGTTACCTATTTTACGCTGCATGAACCGTTATTGGCTTTATCTGTGTGTGTTTACAATATGTTATAGGCCAAAAACAAAATTCACAATCAATGAGAAAACCCTGTCCCTGCAAGAGTCTCAATCAGTCATGAAATAGGTAACACGTTTTTGATATCGCTTAGCTCTTAAACAAATTAAAAGATTCGCAAAATCTTTAACCTCATTATCACAACAATTTCAGAAAAAAAAAACAGTCTTCAATGTTTTTTTGTTCACTATTTGGAATTGGCCCTTCCACAAATTAAAGGTCAGGTACGTGTTTATATCAACACAAAAGCATATTTGATGATCATCATTAGTCAATAAAATTATTATGGAACTCGACGGTGATAGATGAGTCTTGACACGTGGTGACTTATAAGGGCATAAGAAATGTGACGACATATGCTTTAACAATCTGATCACATCGGAAATAACTAAAGGAGAGAATTCGTTTCATTTGGTGCTAATTGCTGAATTCTGACTAGATTCAACATTTGAACAAGAATTTGTATGTATCTAATGTACTTATCTCATGCAAATAAAATGAACTTCTTACACGTCGACACTAATTTTTATGTCATTATTAGCTTTAGGTTTTCAGTTCGGTGATTTTTTTTGTTTTCGGTTCTGAAAAAATGATAACCTAATATTCGTTATTAAAATTTGGTTCGGTTTAATTTTGATTTTAGTTTTTCGATTTTAAACTTGTGGTAAGCAATAAATACCTATTCAAATTCGGTTTGGTTTCAGTTCAAATATTTCTATCTAAATTTTTTTAAAAAAAATTCCAAAAAATCTTAGAGAAACTACAAATTAATTATAAAAAAAACGCCAGAGAGGACGCGAAGAGCAAGCGATCGCCGATCTCGATCCGGCGAGTGGCGGCTACCATAGCGCCATCGTCGGACCCTTTCCTTTCCTCAAGTTTTCTCAGATCTCTTTTACTTTTGGCTTTAATCTCTTCTCTCTCCAATTGCATGTTGGATCCTTCATTTCCTCTAGTTCTTCTCAGATCTCTTCTACTTTCAGCTTTAATCTCTTTAATCTCCAATTGCATGTTGGGTATTCCTTTTAGTCTCTCTTTTCCGGGTTGCTTTTTGGCTTTGCCGGCAATCTTCTCGATTTTTCCGAGTATAATCACCAGATTTGTTCTGGTTTCTTTAACTGTTGTTAGTTCAGTAATTTTGGTTTTATGATCTTAGTTAAGCGCTATGGTGTGGTTGCATGTGTGTTTCTTGGTCACATCCTAAATAATTTCTGCTATGTTGGGTCTAGATTGAGATTAGAGTGGGTTCTAGATCCTTTTTGACAAGGAAGTGGTTCTGTTTTCCGATTTTGGGCACATGTTGGCCTTCTTGGTTGATGTTAATTTTTTAGTATTGCAGAGTTTCCAATCATATTATAGAGTAAATCTTCGAATCATTGAAGTTTCTTTGATTGGGGTCTGCATGTGGACTTCAATGCTAGGCTAATTCAAGATGCAACCTTGCTGATGGCTCTCATGGAAAAGATCAAAACATTTGGGCTTGAAAACTGGGATCACATAATGGTTTCAGTAATAATTCCGGCAATGCTCACGGCAGTACTCGCCGGTGATGATTCGTATACCATAACTAACTCCAGATTGACAAGTGGAGTTTATGCAGCACCACAACGCTGCTTTTGTTCCTCTTCTTATTTGCTTTTGGACCATGTAGCTTGGAATTTTAAACTTTTATTTGTAAACCTTTATGTATTAAGCTTTGTGATATAATAAATAAATTCAGTTTCCGGAAGAAAAAAAAATAATTATAAAACTGAATATTTTAGTTTTTAAAGTAATTTTAGTTAAAATTGACTAACAAATTTGGATTTATAATTATAATTTTTGATATTTAGATTATTAAAATTCTATATAAATATTTATTTTAAAATATATAATTTTGTGTTGGTTCTTTTGGGTAACTATTCGGTTTTTGATCCTGTAAATATTCGGTTCTGGTTTTTTCGATTCTTAAATTTATAAACCGTTTGATTATATAACTGGTTCCAATTCAGTTTAGTTCTTTGTATTTCGGGTCAGTTCGATTCAGTATATCGATTCGGATTATTATGCCTAGTGCTAGTCATAACCATACACGTCCCTACACTCGCTTGGGCTGTCTGAAACCTAATTAATCCCAACTGCATACCAAACCTCAGTTAGGATTTTATGAATTTAAAATCTGAAGTAACAAAATTGAATCAGAAACAAATCTCATAACCGTTAATATTACAATCTCAAACTGGTTGATTATTCTTATACGGTTCTTACATACAACATCAGTAGTCAAGCCTAAAAGCAGACATGATCTAGTGGTAATATTAAAATTTCGAAAAACAGTAATATGTCAAATCACGTTCAAGTGATTTTAGAAACAAAATTATATTCATATTTGACTCATGATTTTTATAATTTTAGGATTAGTCAGAAATCATGACTCTTAAATTTGTGGATCCATTGAATTGATTTAGGAGAAAAACCTTTGACTGGTCTCGAATTCCTAGTGCTCAACGAGTTCTTAAAAAATAACTACAAAGTTAGCAGAGTAACAAAATGGTGCGAGTTATTAAAAAAACCTCTTAAGAGGACTTCATTTTTGTTGGGCCTAATATCGGCCCGTTATAAGAAATGGCCTTAATATAAACTAGATTCCTTGTTTTGTGAAGAATAAGAAAAAGCCCAAAATAAGCCCAAGATAAACAATTTTACGGCCCAGTTAGTTGAGGCCACTAAAAGGAACGAAATATTTGTATACCATTCTTCCTCGCAAGTAAAAAGAGGGATCTTTGCAAAACCCTAATTTTCCCAAATCACAGAAACCAGTGACAAGTATGAATCTTCCATCGTCAACGGCGACTTCAACCTCTGCGTCTTCTGATACAGCAGCGGCAAATTCGAATAAGAGATGTGATGATTGTGGAAGCCGAGACTCATGGGTGATTCATACAGTACGACTTCGAGGCACTCTTCGCTTATTCTGCACACATTGCCTTCTCCGCAACCATCCGTCGTCGTTTTGTCCTTCTTGCTTCGTCTTCTACGATTCAGCTCCGCCGCATCCTTCTCGTCGCGTTACTTGCTCAAAGTGTCAATCTTGGACTCATACCCAATGCGTCGACGATGCAACGCAGTCTTCTTCTTACCTTTGTCCTCCTTGTCGAAACCCTAGCTCCTTTTCCTTTTTCCGTCCTATTAACGGCTCAAACGGTTTACGATCCATTGATAAACCCCTCGCTGAAGCTTTTCTCTGCGCTGCTAAAGTCGCTGCTTCTTCCATGAACAAGGCTGCCTCCGTCGCTAGATGTGATGCTGAACGGAGAGGTAGAGAAGCTGCTTTGGCGAGAAAGAGAGCTCGTGAAGCTCTTGAACATGTTGTCATGCTTGATGCCAAGGAGAAGGCTAGATCGGTTATTCCAAAGCTTAAAGAAACTTCCTTTGAAGCCCCTGCTAATAAAGTCATAGATCAGAAATCAAAAGCTAGTCCTGCATCGAATGGTACTGTGAAAGAAACAGGAAGCTCTGCTACTACTACTACCACCAAGAATAATGGAGGCACAGAGAGACGGTCTCCGGCTATGCAATTGGATAAAGTTAAGCAAGAAGCTGATGATGCTTCTAAATGAAATTCAGTTCTCGAAGTTTAATCTCAATGTTTGTACTATGATCAAAAAGTCGTTGAAGTTTTATCAGAGAAAATAGGTACAATAACTTCAAGGCAAGCATTTCGTCTTCTGAGATGGTCTTTGATGATAGAAGCTGATTCTAATTCGATCTCGATGTAGATTGTAATTTAAAAGTTGAATTTTTTTCTTCTTGTGTTGAGATTTTTTCGATTGTTTACTATTTGTGTAGGAATCTTTGAAATTGTGAAGTGTTTGCCTTTTCATATCATCTTTTCTCATATGTTTCTGTATCTGATAAAA
The DNA here is from genome assembly GCA_900406435.1 of Lepidium aucheri. NCBI lineage: Eukaryota > Viridiplantae > Streptophyta > Magnoliopsida > Brassicales > Brassicaceae > Lepidium > Lepidium aucheri. Next base: position 43,095 of record OVBA01000549.1, on the reverse strand, counting down.
GCCACTGTAACGTAATCCGGTGATTGATTAGCTGTTGGACCTGGTAACTTTCATTGACTACTAAACCGTCTTAGAGATTGAAGTTGTCAATTTGCTCTCAGGCAAGATTATCGAAGAAACCCTACGGCTTTCTTATTTTTATTATTATTATTATTATTTTTTTGTCAAATGAAAAAAAAAAAAAACAAAAACACAACCAACCAATCAGAATCCGTCCATCATTAGAAATCCAAATCTTAAGTTTCTTCTTTAAGAAACTCTCTCTCCTTCTCTCCCTCCCTTTTAATTATTTTATTAATAATTTTATCTAAGAAACTCATTAAAAAACTACCAATAATGGTGGTCTAAAATAATTAAAGCTTACAATGATCAATGATCAATACTAGACATACATAAAGAGTAATAAAGATACGAATTGCGATGGTCACACAAGACATTTCTCTTTGAGGCTAAGGTCTCAAGGTTATGAGCTGAAGGAAGAAGCCGAGAAAAAGAAACAGAGGAAACAGAGGACCTCAGTGTCACATGCAATAATGAGTGTGTTTGGTTACAGAGTTAGACTTGTTTGAAAATCAGTATATGGGTTGCTAGTCTGTTACGTCTGTTATGATAGGAACTCTGTATAAATAGTGAACAAACAGAATTGTAAAGGGCATCAATTTGAGCTCTTATACATGGCACTCTCGATTTGAGTAAAACAATAACATAGAAACTCAATTAAACACAATTTCAGCTCAGACCTTAATTCAGCTCATACGTCACTTTTTCAAAAAAGAAAAGAAAAAGACTACCACTGCAAACTAATGGATAAATTATTCTCCAAGCCAAACAAAACAAACGCAGGAAGTTTAAGCTGGGAAAAAGAAAACACAAACACAACTGAAATAAAAACTGGGTTACCAAATGTAAAGCTCACAACACAACATTCAACTTTTGTCTGAAAATTACATAAGCATTCATTACTGCAAGCCTTCTAAGTATGTTCCATACATAGAAACCACAGATTATGAAAGGCGATATTATAAACACTTCAACCTCTGGTTGATTTTCTTGCTTTAAAGAATCTCTCTCTGATTGAGATTAACTCCTTCGCGGCTTCACTCGTTGCCAACCTGTTCATCGGAGATTCCTCACAACAGCGAAGTCCTACCTCCAAAACCAGGGTCAAACACTCAGACATAGGGAAACCAATTCTGGGACTATTCTGACGAATTAATTTGTCTGCAATGTCCAATACTCTTTTCGGAAGCGCCAACTTTGTATAGCTGTGCAGGGTTAAGTTTCCTCCAAATAATTCATTGGTTGGCCGTTTTCCAGTGAACATTTCCAAAAGGAGAACCCCAAAACTATACATATCACCATGTATTGATGCTTGTCCTCCCATTCCATATTCTACATCATATTTTACAAACATAAAATTGGAGTAACAGAAGAATTCAATGGTCATTTTGTTGGATAAACTTCAACAATTAGCTTGGAGCCTAAGATAATCTTTTAACAAGTTGGTTAGGATAAGAAAATGCAATTGATGTAATCCTAAGGGAATTAGGAAGTTGTCTAGTTCTAATAAAAGGAAAACTTGAATAAGGAAATATGATTAGGAAAAGGAAATTCTAGTTCTATATATATGATCACCAAAGTTGTGCTTTGATCATAAGAGAGAAAATATTAAGAGCTCTGTGTTCAGTTTTTGAGTTAAGATTTCTAAACATCAATAAAGAAAGTTGTCTTTATTCAAAGTTAAGAAGTTTCTAAGCTACTTTATTTGGTATCAAAGCACAAGTTCTGCATTGAATTAATAAAACCGTTGAAGAAGAGAAGTACAAGAGATGGGAGACGACGTGAAACCAATCAAAAAGGATTAGTACCATCTTCTGTGATGTGTCCAATGCTGACTTCAACAAATTATATAGTCTGGTCGATGAGGATGAAGGTGTTGCTGCAAGTACACAAAGTATGGGACACAATTGATCCAGGGTCAAAAGTTGAAGAAAAGAATTACTTGGCTACAGCCCTGCTGTTCCAATTGATACCAGAAAGCTGATTCTCCAAGTTGGAGAACAAGACTCACCAAAAGGGATTTGGGAAGCAATAAAATCAAGAAACGTTGGAGCAGGAAGAGTAAAAGAGGCGAGACTTCAAACACTTATGTCTGAATTCGAAAGAATGAAGATGAAGAATTTAGATACAATAGACGAATTTGCTGGAAGAATGTCCGAGATAGCTTCAAAATCATCAGCCCTAGGAGCAGTAATTGAAGAGTCAAAATTGGTTAAGAAGTTTCTCAATGGATTATCGAGAAACAACTACATACATATCATAGCTTCTCTAGAACAGGTTATAGATTTAAACAAAACGGGTTATGAAGAAATTGTTGGACGATTGAAGGCATACGAAGAAAGAATATCTGAGGAAGAAGAGAAAGAAACACAAGGAAATCTACTTTACTCAAATCTTGATTTTAACTCAAGAGGACAAGGACGTGGAAGAGGAAAGGGACGAGGCGGTTCAAACTCACGAGAAAGAAGCAAAGAAAAGAAGGATAAATTAAACATAATTTGCTTCCAATGTGACAAAAAGCCACTTTTCTCCAGTCTGTCCAGAAAGAAGGAAGAAGTTAGAAGAGATGAATAAAGTAGAAGAAGAACGAGGTGATTCTGAAACAGAAGATGCATATGAATCATTTTATATGCAAGAAGTTATCTTTCTCAATGAAGAAAAGGTGTTGCCGAAGAAGTATGAAGACAAAAACAAAGAGGAAGGATTGTGGTATCTAGATAATGGAGCAATCAACCACATGACACGAGAAAGGACATACTTCTCTGAGCTAAACACAAAAGTCAAAGGAAGAGTGAAATTCGGAGATGGATCTTGTGTCAACATTAAGGGAGAAGGTTCGATACTTTTTCAAGCAAAAACAGGAGAACATAAATTAATGACTAAAATCTACTACATTCCAGACCTCAAAAACAATATCTTAAGCTTGGGACAAGCAACAAAAGAAGGCTGTGAGGTAATGATGAAGCATGACTATTTAACTCTTCAAGATCGAAGTGGTAGATTACTCGTCAAGGTTAAGAAATCTCTAAACAGGTCGTACAAGGTTAAGCTTGTAATTGGGAAACCGACATGTCTTCTTACAAAGATGGAAGAAGAAACATGGAAGTGACATGCACAGCTTGGTCACATAAGTTTTAAAACTACTAAAGACATGTCTGATCAACAGATGGTACAAGGATTACCAACAATCATTGGAGAAAACAGTTTTATGATTCATGTTCACAAATTTCCTAAGGCAAGTAGGTATCGGTACTACTACATGCTGACCTTTGTGGACCAATTTCACCACCTACTCCAGCTTAAAACAAGTATATTTTTCTCATTATTGATGATCATACAAGATATATGTGGTCAATATTGTTAAAAGAAAAAGGAGAAGCTTTTGGAAAATTCAAAGAGTTTACACTTATGATTGAAAGAGAACTGGAGAAAACGATCATGACATTAAGAACCCATAGAGTTGGCGAATTCATGTCAAAGAATTTCCACGAATACTGTGAAAGAAAATGAATTAAGAGAGAAATGACAGCACCGTATACATCGCAACAAAACGGAGTGGTAGAACGAAGAAACATAACACTTATGGATATGACATGAGGTATTTTAAAAGCTATGAGTTTACCAAACTACTTCTGGGGAGAAGGAGTCATACATTCAACGTATTTGATGAATCGAGTTTCTACAAGAGCATTACGAAGACAAACTCCATATGAATGTCTTAAGAACAAGAAACCAAACATAAGTCACATACGTGTATTTGGTTGTCTTGCCTGTGCTAAAGTAGAAACTGCTGGTCTCAAAAAGCTCGATCTCAGCCATTAGTACATCTCAGAATCGAACATGGTTCAAAAGCATACAGACTTCTAAATCCAACAACAAGATGAGTAGTTATTAGTAGAGATGTCGCTTTCAATAAAAATGAAGCTTGGAATTGGACGGGAGAAAAAGAAACTAACAAGGAAAGACTAGGTATGTTTTATTAGAATATGAGCTTCCAACTCAAAACCAATTGGCTATGAGTGGAGAGGTCCATATCTTATATATACTAGAGAGGATCCTTTCCAACTTTCGCTGTGGGATATTATTCCCTAATACGCCCCCTCGAGATAATGGCTCTTTGGCTATTAAACTCGATAAATTTGGGGATAGATCGACGACATCAATTTTTGGGCCTAGGTTGTCGATAATGGTCCAGCTATGGGTCGGATCGGGTTGGATAGTGTGGATCGTGGGCTTTGATACTACGTTAGAATATGGGCTTCCAACTCAAAACCAATTGGCAATGAGTGGAGAGATCCATATCTTATATATACTAGAGAGGATCCTATGTTCAGGGAAGGATCGACGACACCAATTTTGGCCTGGGTTGTTGATAATTGGACCAACTTTGGGTCGGATCGGGTTAGATAGCGTGGATCGTAGGCTCTGATACCATATTAGAATATGGGCTTCCAACTCAATTGGCAATAAACTATGAGTGGAGAGGTCCATATGTTATATATACTAGAGAGGATCCTTTCCAACTTCCGATATTGATATTATTCCCTAATATGTTTCACTTGACGTGGGGAGATACTCAAGACATTGGGTCTGATTCGTTTTCTACCAAAAATCATCAAGAAGATGATAATGAGAGCCGTAGTTCACAAGAAGCTAACGAAGAGATTGAAACAGGGGAAACAGAGGAAGAACAAGTAGCACACAAACCAAATCAATCTCTACGAAGAGCAACACGGAAAGTTCAAGTTCCTTCATATCTTAGTGACTATGTACTCTTAGCTGATATTGAGTGTGAAAGATTATTGCTCTCATTTAACAATGAGCCGACGAGTTATGAAGAAGCAAGAGATTCCGATGAATGGAACAATGCATGTCTAGATGAAATTAGATCGATCAACAAGAATAAAACCAGGACATTAGTTGATAAACCCTATAGAGCAAAGGTTATTGGTCTAAAATGGATATTCAAACTGAAGAGAAACGTAGACGGCACCATAAACAAGTTTAAAGCACAATTGGTGGCGAAAGGATATGCACAACAAGCTGGAATTGACTTTAATGATGTGTTTGCTCCAGTAGCACAGATTGAAACAATAAGATTACTCATGGGATTAGCAGCTTCCAAGGAATGGGAAATTCACCAATTATATGTCAAAACTGCATTTTTACACGGTGAATTAAACGAAGAAGTATATGTTTCTCAACCGTTTGGGTTTGAAAAGAAGGGAGAAGAGTCTAAAGTTTTCAAACTCACTAAAGCTCTATATGGATTGAGACAAGCTCCACGAGCTTGGAACACAAAGCTTGATCAAATATTAAGGAATTTGAAGTACAAGAGATGTTCCAAAGAGAGTTTTGTATATCGAAAGGAAGAAGGACATAATTTGCTTATAGTTGCAGTTTATGTTGATGATCTTTTCATGACAGGAAACACAATGAAGATCATAAACGAGTTCAAGGCTGCTATGTCTAGTAAATTCGAGATGTCTGACCTGGGGAAGCTCACTTATTATCTAGGTATTGAAGTACAACAAACAGAGGAAAGGACTGAGATAAGACAAGAAGCTTATGCTCGGAAAATACTGATTGAAGCATGTCTTAGTGACTGTAATCCCACTCTTATACTGATGGAATTTGGGTTTAAACTGTGAAAATCAAGAGAAGATGATCCAGAGATCAATGCTACACTTTATAGGAGAAGAATTGGATGCTTAAAATATTTACTACACACTATGGTAGACTTAGCTTTCTCTGTTGGAGTATTAAGTAGATATATGCAACAACCAAGGGAGTTACACGACAAGGCTTTGAAGCAAATTTTGAGATATTTGCGGGGAAATATCGGTTATGGCTTGAAGAATAAGAAGGGAGATTTAATGACAATTACAGGTTACAGTGACAGCAGTGATTGCATTGACATACATGATGGACGAAGCATTACATGTCATGTTTTCTACCTTGGAGAGTCTCCAATTACGTGGTGTTCATGGCAACAAAAGACTGTTGCTTTATCATTATGCGAAGCTAAGTTCATGGCTGCCAGAGAAGCTTCAAAACAAGCTGTTTGGTTGCAGGAGTTAATGAGTGAGATCACAGAAAAGGAGTGTTCAACGATAGAGATTCGAATTGACAATAAATCCGCAATTGAGCTCACTAAGAACCTAGTTTTTTATGGCCGATCAAAACATATACACAAACGTTATCATTTTACTCGAGAATGCATTGAAAACGAACAAGTTATTGTGAAGCATGTACTAGGAGAAGAGCAACGAGCGGATATATTAACAAAGGCCCTTGCAAGAATCAAGTTCAAACAAATGAGAAGTCTAGTAGAAGCTCAAGATTTGTCACAAGCTAAATTGAAGCTTAAGTGGGAGATTGTTGGATAAACTTCAACAATTAGCTTGGAGCCTAAGATAATCTCTAACAAGTTGGTTAGGATAAGAAAAGGCAATTGATTTAATCCTATGGGAATTAGGAAGTTGTCTAGTTCTAAGAAAAGGAAAACTTGTAATAAGGAAATATGATTAAGAAAAAGAAATTCTAGTTATATATATATGGTCACCAAAATTGTGGTTCGATCATAAGAGAGAAAAGATTAAGAGCTTTGTGTTTAGTTTTTGAGTTAGATTTCTAAACATCAATAAAGAAAGTTGTCTTTATTCAACGCTAAGAAGTTTCTAAGCTACTTTATTTCATTTTTCATTCAAACATTATAAGTGTGTAATAGATTTACCTGGTGCGGCATAGCCAATGGTTCCTCTGATGCCAGCTGAGCTTAGCTGATTAAAATAAGACTCTTGGTTGAATTTGTGAAGAAAGCGAGCTAAACCAATGTCGCTAACATGAGCAGTCAAATCATTGTCTAAGAGGACATTGCTTGGCTTAAGATCGCAATGAACTATAGGTTCATGGCAATGAACGTGAAGATAGTCCAAAACAGATATAACATCTATGGCTATGCTAAGCCTTTCAAAAAGTGTCAAGACTCTTGAGGGCCTATGAATTTCTTCCACTTCCTCTGGGTGCAACCATACATCTAGGCTTCCATTTGGCATGAACTCATAGATTAGAGCTTTGAAATCATTTCCTTGGAAATCAATACTTGAGCAAGTCGTCAATAGTTTCACAAGATTACGATGTCGTATGTTCTTAAGAGATTCACACTCTGTCATAAAGCTCTTCATCGCTCCATGTCTCTTTAGGTTTAGAACTTTCACTGCGATAACCTTGTTCTCTGTTGGGAGTAAGCCTTAAACACAATACCAAAACTGCCTGAGCCAATAAAATTGCTTGCAGAGAAGCCATTTGTCGCAGCTTGAATATCTCCATAACTTATTTTTTCATGGAAGACCTCCAACGTGGAAGGAGTTGGATTGTTGGCAGTGTGGTTCTTCTTTCTGTTTTTGAACCAACATAAACAAACTGAAGATATGAACACCAACAATAGCAAAGTTATGCCTACGCTGATCCCAACTGCAACTTTCTTTAAAAGAGAGTGAGGTCTTTTCTCCAATGGTTGTGCTAGCATAAAAGCATGGCTTTAGTTTCAATGCCGTTATGCCTCCACAGAGACTTTTGTTTCCAAATAAAGCCATGTAGGAGTTTCCCTGATAATTTATTATGTGAAACATAAAGCTGAAGAAGATTTTTAAGCTGCCCAACATCGCTTGGTAGAGAGCCAGTTAAGAGATTATAAGACATGTCAAGGAGGGTAAGGGATGAAATTTTCAAAATTTCCAGAGGTATAGTCCCATTCAATTGATTATACCCAATCGACAATTCTTGCAAGGTTCTAGAGTTACTGATACTTGGAGGAACACTTCCATGAAAACTATTGTTGTCCAAAATGAGATATTCTAACCAAGTGATGTTGCCTATTAAAGATGGTAGCTCTCCTGACAATTTATTTGAATAGAGATATAATGCATGCAAGTTTGAAAGCTTACCAATAGAGGTTGGAAGTGGTCCAGTCAACATATTTTGTTCCAATGAAAGTGTTTGCAGTCCAATGAGATTGCCAATATCATGAGGAATGCTTCCAGAGATGTGATTCCCAGAAAAGGCTAAACCGTTGAGGTTCATGGATAGATTGACAATTGAACTAGGAAACTCACCCCACAATCTATTTTCAGCAACATCCAAATATTCTAGCAGGGTGCAGTTAGTCAGAGTATGAAGAAAATCAAGATCTCCATTAGCATAACTTCCCAGAGAATTTCTCGAAAGAAAAAGAATTTGCAAATTCCATAGTTTTCCAAGGCTTGGAGAAATACTTCCTGTGAATTTGTTATTGTTGATTTCCACGGTTGAAAGAGTCGATATATTTGAAAATGTTGTTGGAATAGCTCCAATGAGATTATTTTCTCCTATATTGCAATTTATAAGTTTTGGTAGGAAATTACCAAACTCAGACCTCAAGCTCCCAGAGAAACTATTGTGATAAATGCTCAAATACTCAAGTGAAGAAAAATTGTAGATTGCTGGAGGGAAAACACCGGAGAAATTGTTAAATGATAATTCAAGAAATACCAACTGACTCAGTTTAACTAGATCACCAGGAATTTCTCCTTCCATATTGTTGATTCCAAAACCAAAAAATCCAAGAGAACTCAAGTTTCCTAAAGATGCAGGGATTGTCCCTGTCAGAAGATTATAAGGAAGACTTAAATGAATGAGCTTCATCAATGACCCTAGCTCTGAAGGAACATTATCTCGAAGTTTGTTTTTACCCAAAAGAAGCTGCAACAAGCTGGAGCAGTTAGACAAACTGGCTGGAATTTTCCCTCCAAGATCATTTGAGTTCAAAAACAAGTATTCAAGTCTAAACAAGTTTCCAAGTTCTTGAGGGATGGTTCCACCAAAAGAGTTATTAGAGAGATCAAGTATTCTGAGAAATGAAAGATTACCAATGGATGGTGATATCTCTCCACTTAATTGCAATCCGTTGAGGTCCAGCACAATAACTCTTTTGTGTTTACGACCACATGTAACACCCTTCCAGTTGCACAAAGGGAATGAGTTATTCCATGATGACATAATAACTCTTTTGTCTTCAGAAACTTGAGACTTGAACTCCAGCAATGCTTGTCTATCAGTTTCATCGTTAAAATGATAAGCTTCAAGTAGCACGAGAGCATTGAAAGCAAGTAAAAGAAACAATCTCATTTTTAGTGTTTTTTTTTTGCTGGTGAAGATTTTGGTGCTTCTCACTTTGTAGGAAAGTACTTAGATATAAGGAAGGAAGCTATTGCAAAATGATTTTGAACCAAAATAGGGATAATAAACTTGCTCATAACCACACATAAAACTGCCAGATTTTCCTAAAATATAAGTCGATTAGTCACTGCTAAAAAGAACAGACAAACTATTCACTAGTCATCATGACTTTTCTATAAACATCTGTATTATTTGCCCCATATAATGGGTCGGGAATTTTCTATATACATCAGGTAGTGGCTGTATTATTTGCCCCATATAATGGGTCTGGAATTTGGACAGTTATCTTTAGAACACAGTCCTGGAACATTATGATCACTCACGTCATATTTTGTCTGAAACCATACGACATTAGTAATTTAGTATAAGTTTATGATATTCAGCAACTATGTATACCTGTGATAAGCCCTTTCACTAGAATTTCAGCATCTGCTTACCTGTGAAAATCCCTTTCATAAGCATTTCGGTAACAAATTTTGATGACAAGCGAATCACCAAGAGCTCATAGTTCTTCAGGATCTTGTGGATTCTTCTTATAGAGACTCAATTCATACCTCTGTTCTGGCCTCAAATTACTTAGTTCTTTATAAGAATCACTCATAGTTCTTAACATTCAAACCGAAAAAGAATCACTCATTCTCTCTATCTCTCTTTTTGCTGGCTTTACATTTCTGCACCAGAAATTTGTGAGTGCTTGAAATTCCATTGTAGACCAATAAACGTAGTCTCTCTGGTCCAGAAGTAGAGATGCAGCCAGATTCTGTCCATGATCTTCATCATACCTGGACTGATTGGGACATTTGATTTTGACATCATTGAAATACGGGTGGTTTACGAGAATATATAGCGTACACATAAGCTCCGAGCAACTAGAGAGGGAAATTTTATCATGGTCGATCAAATCTTATTTGTTCTCCAGAAATTGATAGAATTAATATTGAAGCAAGTTCCAGAATGCCATGTACGTATAATCATGAGATAATAGTCACAATGATATTTTTCCTCTGTTCTTTACAGTAGTGAAGAAACAGATGATGAGTTCATTGTAAATTGATCTGTGGAACTTGATATTAATTATTATGTTCTTAATGTTGCTGCGTACTTTAACTTCAATGGTTCTATCAGTTCTTAACAAAAATATAACCTTTTAGGTTGTTTTTCAATTGCATTGCTTAACTACTACTTATTAGACTTTGAACTCTCAAAGTGTTTAGGATCGGACAACTACAGATGTGACTCTGTTTCTTCTTCAAGAGATCGAAGACTCTCTTCCTCTCGTTCTTGTGTTTTGATCGATATCTCAAATAACAACAATTCTCTGTTTTTGTGGTTTTACGTTTTTGTTATTCAAAAACGTAACTCTCTGTTTTGTGTGGTGTTTCACGTTTTCCTCTCTGATTTTATTTGCCTTACACGATTTGATTAACCCAAAAAACCAACAACTCTATTAATCAACAAATAGTGTATTTATAGTTTACATCATATTGTTTCACGAAAGGTTATGTCTCTAAAATACATCCTTAGACCTAAAGACACAAACTTATAAATAAACACAACCATTCGATTATACCTATACATATATACCTATTCGATTATAACATAAAAAACTATAGTTTATATGAAACCCTAAAGTACGATAATGCTTGTACGAAAGACTTTTATACGATGACTTGATACGAAGAAGACTTTATACGAATGAGACTTGATCAATTCCAATACTCCTCCTTGATCAATTCCAATACTCCTAGTTCTTCTCTTAAGCCTTCAAACTGTGATATGCTTAGGGGTTTGGTTAGAATATCTGCAACTTGAAACTCTCCTGGACAATGCTCAAGTTTGATCTTCCCTTCTTGCTCAGCTTCTCTTACAAAGTGATATTTGATGTCGATATGCTTTGTTATGTTGAACTGGATTCTTTCCTATAGCAATCACATATTGATTATCACAGAAAATACGAGTACCTTTTTCAGTCTTGAATCCGAGTTCATTCACTAAGCGTTGTAGCCATATTGCTTGATTTGCTGCAGAGCAAATAGCAATGTACGCGGCTCAACAGTTGACTGAGCCACCGTCTTTTGTTTGCTTGAGTTCCAACAGCAAGAACCTGATCTTATTGTGAAGACATAGCCACTTGTACTCTTCATGTCTTCAACCAAACCTCCCCAATCACTATCGGAGAATCCTACCAATTCTGGTTCTTCGACTTGCTTGAATTGAATGCCATAGTTTAAAGTACCTTTAACATACCTTAGTACTCGTTTTGTTTCTTGGTAATGTTGCATCGTTGGAGCAGACATGTAACGAGACAAATATGAAGTTGCATACATAATTTCTGGTTGTGAAGCACAAAGGTATAGCAAACCTCCGATGATGCTCCTATACTTTGTAACATCTTCAAGTTTCTCCTTTAAGATTTCTTTCTTTTTGCCATTCGGTGTTAAAGGTGTTGATAACATCTTGTATTCTTGCATTCCAAACTTCTTCAGAAGCTTCTTGGCATAATTTTCTTGCACTTCTCATTTTGGATTACCTCCATGCCAAGAAAGAAGTTAAGTGTTCCTAAATCTGTCATCTCAAACTCGTTCTTCATCTTTTCTTTGAAGTCTTCGATTTTGTCTAAGTTGCTTCCTGTGATTATAATGTCATCGACATACAAGCTAACCACCAGGATTTCGTTTTTACCTCTCTTTACATAGAGTGCTGCATCATTGATGCTTCTTTTGAATCCATGTCCGATGAAGTATCCATCAATCCGACCATACCATGCTCTAGGCGCCTGTTTTAAATCGTAGAGTGCTTTGTGGAGTTTAAGAACTTTACCTTCGCTTCCTTCTTCTATAAATCCTAGAGGTTTTTCTATGTAGACCTCCTCTTCTAACTCGCCATTTAGGAATGCAGACTTCACATCCATTTGGTAAAGTTTCCATCTGTTTTAAACAGCAATAGCCATAATAGTTCTTATCGTATCATACCTTGAAACCGGTACAAACGTTTCAAGATAGTCCACTCCATATTCTTGTGTGAATCCTCTGGCCACCAATCTTGCTTTGTGTTTAATGGCGTCTCCACTTGCATTAGTCTTTAACCAAAAGATCCATTTGACACTAATCACGTTTTTGTCACTCGGTCTTTCAACAACACTCCATGTTTTGTTCTTTTCTATCATATGCAGCTCCTCCTCCATGGCTTTTAACCAATCTTTATCTTGTAATGCTTCTTCTAAGGCTTGTGGTTCTTCAGCCATCATGAGACATACCTCACTTATGAGCGCCTCTTCTTCAACTTCAGTTGTTAGTCCCATTAATTCATTGATAGATCGAAATCCTCTAGGACCAACCGAATCTTCTTCTCCTTGATTTTGACCATGATTCGTATTTGAAATTTGAAGTTGATTAAAAGCATTACTTACTTGGTCTATTTGATCGTTTAGATCATCTCCTCTTCCTTGTTCTCGTGTGTTAATCTTGACATGCGGTAGAAAGATTTCTCTTCGATTTTCCTATCATTGCTCCATGTCTTTTTCTCATAGAAAGTAACATCTCTTGAAACTTTGACTTTCTCTTCATTCATCAAGTACACATGATACCCTTTTGACTCGTTGCTGTAGCCTACAAATATTCATTGTTTGGCCTTTGTGTCGAGTTTTTTCCTCTTTTCATCCGGTATGTGTATGTAACAAACACATCCAAAAATTTTCAAGTGTTCAACACTTGGTTTCTTTCCACTCCATATCTCTAATGGTATGACTCCTTTCTCCAGTGACTTGGATGGCAATCGATCTTGCAAATATGTTGATGGTGCTATTGCTTCAGCCCAAAACTTATTCTGTAAGTTCTTCTCCTTGAGCATCGACCTTGCCATCTATACAAGTGTCCTGTTTTCCTTTCAGCAATACCATTTTGTTGGGGAGAATAACGAGTTGTCACCTCATGATGTATGCCACTCTCTTGACATAGTTCCTTGAATTCGTTTGAGAAGTATTCTCCTCCCCCATCGGTTCTTAGTCTTTTGATCTTCTTCTCCGATTGATTCTCCACAAATGGTTTGAACAGCTTGAACTTTGACAGCATTTCACTTTTGTTTCTCATAAAGTAAACCCACGTCATCTTAGAGTAATCATCAATGAACGTAAGGAAATACTTACTTGAGTTCAGCGATTCACTTTGCATTGGACCACACACATCCGAATAAACAAGTTCTAATGATTGACTTGTTTTGCTTTTGCGATTTATTTGGAAAGGTTTTCCTTGATTGCTTTCCCATCTCACATGATTCACATACTTCTCTTGTTACTGAAAATTTTGGAAGATCTTCTGCTGTCTTCATCTTCTGCATTTGCTCCCTCTTGTCATAGTTTACATGACCCAATCGCTTGTGCCATAAACTCGTTTTCTCTTCTTTTTCTTCGTATGCTACATACATTTCTTCACTTGATCTTTTCCACTCAATTGGAAAGCTTTTATCCTTCATATTAACGTCCATGATCTTCCTCATTTTTGGGTCTTGGATTATGCAGTTTTCATTCTCCAAATCAGTCGATATCCATTGGATATCATTTGAGAAACACTTAGTAAATTCCTTGCCAAATCGGGTACACAGAGGACGGTTTTGATGATATGATCTCCTCCTTTGTTAGTCGACACTTGTATGTCTCCTTTTCCTTCAGATTTGACTTTACCACCATTCCCAATGCGGATGGTTATCTTCTTGCTTCGATCCAGATTGATGAAATGTCTTGAATCTCTTGACATGTGATTGGTACAGCCGCTGTCCACTAGCCAAGATTCATCGCCTAAAGTTGAAGTCTCTTTTTCTTCAACGGCACTAAAGAGCATGTGACACTCATATTCACTTTCACCATCGAATTCTTCTAGACTTAGGTGTGCTCTTTCATTCTTCCTAAGTCGACAATCTTTTGCTATATGTCCTGGTTTGTTACAGACATAGCACTTCCTCTCGTTGGTTGCACTTCTCGGTGAACCATTCTCTTTCTTTTTCCTGAAACAATCGACCTCATTGTGATTCCTCATCTTGCACATGTCACACCACTTGTTGGTTTTTCTCATGGCATTTTTTACTTTTCTTGTTTTCTCCTCTCGAGCCAAGTTTTTTTCCATAGAAAGCACCCTCATTGATGCGATCTTCTTGGAGATTGAGACGCCTCTCATATGCTATTAGGGTTCCTATCAATTCTGTGACTGAGAGAATTGATAGATCTTTTGTTTGTTCAAGTACCCCAATGATACTATTGAACCTCTGTGGTATGGAGATAAGTAAATTTTGAACCACTTGGTAATCGGTCTTCTCTTCTCCATGTACTCGAAGTTGATTGCTCAGGTTTATCAATTTTGTTGTGAACTAGTTGATTGTCTCTCCTTCTTCCATCTTCAGATTTTTGAATTCTCTTCTCAGGGTTTAAAGATTAATTATTCTAACTTGTTGGCTTCCTTGAAACTCCATCTCAAGAGCATTCCATACTTCTCGAGAAGATAATGCAGAAGCGATTCTAGGAAAAATCGATTATGATACTGCACTTTTCAAAATCTGAAGCGTCATCATATCCTGAAGCAATTGGTCTTCTCTTTCTCTTGTTGCTTGAGGTGTGACTTCAGTGGTTGGACTCTCTGCGATTCCATTCTCAATTACATCCCATAGTTTTCTGGTTTTCAGAATTGTTGTTAATTTGATTTTCCAGAAATTGTAAGAATCTCCATTGAAGATAGGAATGATTTGATGCATCATTTTCTCCATGTGCTTTGATACCATATTAGACTTTGAACTCTCAAAGTGTTTATCAGATAACTATAGATGTGACTCTGTTTCTTCTTCAAGAGATCGAAGACTCTCTTCCTCTCGTTCCTGTTTTTTGATCGTTATCTCAAATAACAACAATTCTCTGTTTTTGTGGTTTTACGTTTTTGTTATTCAAAAACGTAACTCTCTGTTTTGTGTGGTGTTTCACGTTTTCCTCTCTGGTTTTATTTGCCTTACACGATTTGATAAACCCAAAAAACCAACAACTTTATTAATCAACAAATAAGTATTTATAGTTTACATCATATTGTTTCATGAAAGGTTATGTCTCTAAAAGACATCCTTAGATCTAAAGACACAAACTTAAAAATAAACACAACTTTAAAGTACGATAAAAACTATAGTTTATACGAAACCCTAAAGTACGATAATGCTTGTACGTAAAACTTTTATATAATGACTTGATACGAAGAAGACTTTATACGAATGAGACGTGATCAATTCCAACACTATAGCCACCACCAAGAACAATGGAGGCACAAAGAAACAGTATCCGACAATTTCTGGGAATTTCCGACGAACTATGAGCAAGGAAATCCAGATGACAGAAATTCCTGATAGATGGCATATAAGTAAAGCCACCGGAGTCGTTGAACCTTCAGATCAAGGTAAAATCTGACCACAAAATGCATGGCTTGTCATGCAAGTATCATCCGAACAGATGAACCCTAACTTTTGATCCGTGAGTATCCTAGCGATTTTTTGATACATTTACTTGATAAATTGTAGTTACAAAAACAACATATTATCAGTTACATTTGAACACAACTAATATATTAAGATATTGTCTTAAACACTATGAAATTTATTACTTCATTTGGCATCTCATACTTTCACTCTAATCAATTTTGAGATTTTGTAGTCAGAACATTTATCATTTCTTTTGACATCATATATTTTATAAATTTTCTACTTATAAATCATTTTCCTTAATTGAGCAGTAACTCGGAAAATATTTTTAGTGAGTGGTTGAATGTCACCTATATTGTTTTCTTTACCCGAATTCGTTTCATGAAAAATCATATTTGTCTCATGTGGTATTGTTGGGGTTTTGAGTATTTGGCTATAGATAGCCAGAAAGTATTAGTATAATATATTACATTGGTTTTAAAAACGTAGTAAGACTACTTATAATTCGTAAATTATTGTAGATCAAAAGTGCAATAAAGAAAAAGTTATTAAAAAGGACAATAAAGAAGATTATTATGTAGGTGGTCTTTGGTCTAGTGTTAGGGGTAAGTCCACTAAATGCAGGTGCACTTGTACATCCAATGATGAGTTTTAGTGCTTACATTATGTAAGAACTTGGCTAATGAGCCAACAAGTTAAGTGATCTGACAAAATAAAAATTATCATACAAAACATTTCTCCTTGAGACTAAGAACAGTGTCTCTAAGGCTTATTTCTGTCGGAATTAGCTCAATTATTCCTAAACTTTTCACTTTCTCCCCACTAAATTTGTAAGCCACTGAATTCATCTCAATCATGTCTTCGTTCCTATTTATAATATCAAAAGAAAAACTTTGTTAGGTTTAAAGTATCAAAACATGATAAAGACATAAACAATTAATAAAACAAATAAAAACTCTCACCTATCAGGAATGCACAAATCATGAAAGAATTCACGCAAAACTTGTTCAATATCGTTTATTGTCACAACCGGACCATCAATAATATAACGACCATTAGCTGAAGGAGTCTCGAGTGCCTTGATATGAGCTAGAGCAACATCTCTTACGTCCACGAATCTGTAATGTCTAGAATTAACAGGATTCTTACCTTTTATAAAATCCACAATCACATCTATAGAGAAATTTAGAGTTGGTTGCAAGATTGGTCCAATCACAAGTCCTGGATTAGTTACAATCAAGTCGATCTTGTTTGACTTAGCAAACTTCCATGCTGCATCTTCAGCTAAAGTCTTTGAGAGTATGTACCATTGCTGAAATGGAACAACATGAAAATGTGAGAAAGTACATGAAACTTCTCATGAACTTATTGATGTATAAAAACACAATTCAAAGACCTTATTTTCTTCAGCATAACTTGGATCAGTGAAGAAAGTTTCGTCCACTACGTCGTTTGGTCCCAACTTGGTTCCAGGAGCAAGAACTGCGGCCATGGACGATGTTAAGATGACCCTCTTGACAGAAGACACTTTAGTGCAAGTTCGTAAGACGTTGATAGTTCCCTTGACCGCTGGTTCGATCAGCTCAACCTGCAAAATTCAGAGTAGTCTCAAGCTTTATGTCTTATTTTAGGGTTTCTCAAACTTAAGATGTAACAAACGTAATAGTAGACGAACCTGAGGATCAGCAATGACAGTGAGTGTAACAGGTGAAGCAGTGTGGAAAACAAAATCACATCCTTCAATTGCTTGCTCAAAAGAACCTTCTTCTAAGAGATTCGCTTTAAATAATTTAAGTCTTTCTTTTGCACCGTCAAGTGCAAGAAGGTGTTGTGTTTTCTTTTGATCGTCTAGAGAAAAACATATACATGTATAATCTAGCTAATAGGAGAAATCAAAAGAAAGAAATAGAGAAGAAGGGGACGAACTTGGGTCACGGACGGTGGCTTTGACGGTGTGGCCACGGAGGAGCAAAAGCTTAACAATCCAAGACGCTATGTAACCGGAAGCTCCGGTAACACATACCACTTTTCCTCCGCCGTTCATCTCGCTTCTCTTTGCTTGAATACTAGAAATGGTGTTGTTGGAACTTATTTTAACAAAACAAATCTCTTTATTATAGTTGCGTACGTTTTTCTTTTTGGTTTTATTGATAAAGACATATGTTTGTTTGTATATTAATGATGATACGCAAACTGATCTCTTTTAAATAGACCACGAGTGAGTATAAGACCACAATTTTATGATGGTCTCAGCCTCAACTTTTGTGATTTTGTTCTTTTTTTTAAAAGAAAACGATGCCTTTCACACAACACAAAATTATATCCGCCTTATAATGCGAAATTTAATTATTTTAATTATTTTTTAAAATTATATTCATTTAAATTGTTAGACCCATATTAATATTTTGGAATATTGTTTTCGAAATGTTGTTTTAGAGATTCGAAACACAATCCATATTTGATCCAAATTAGAGGAACTGAATCCGATAAAATACTCAAATGGATCCTAAATTTATGCATCCAAAAACCGAACTCGAACTCAAACACAATTCAAGACCACAATTTTCTGATGATCTCAGCCTCAACTTTGTGATTGTTTTTTTTAAGGAAAACGTAATCTCTTTCACACAACATATATATGGAACAAGATCACATGATCTATCGCACTTAATACACATGATCTTATTTGTTTCTCCACCTCGTAATATTTCACCAATAAATAATTTAAAATTGAATAATCAAGTTAGAAAATAAATGGATTAGAAAAAAGTAAATATAATAATTAATATTACGTAGCAACTTGGCTAATAGGCCGGTCATTTGTACCCCAATGTTGACAAAGAAATTTTTTTCCTCTACTATATAAAAGATATATTTTTAAAAATATTTTTATGAAAAGCTAATATAATTTTTTTTGTTAGGGCACAACTGACCAGCCCATTAGCCAAATTCCTACATAATTTTTTTCTTCTGCTTTCCATTGCTTGTAGGTTGTAGTTTCATGCATGATATTTCTGAGAACATGATATGTAAGACGTTGATCGAGCAGACTCCTAGCTCTTCTATCTTTCAACTCCAATGTTGGATCCTTAGCAATAGACTTTCCTACCTTGATTTCCTCTCATGATTCCTTGTCCGTTACTATTGCCTCGTCAATACTACGTTCCTCCTCATAATCCTTTTCCAGAACTGACAATAACCCAAGAATCTTAATTGTCCCAACATTCGATACTTTCACAAACCAAAATCTCTTTTTCCATCGAACGTTTTCACCTCAAACTTTCTTTTTGTTGGTTCCATAGCTTGATGGAATCTTGACTTGATTTATTACCTGCAGAATAAGAAATCAAGCCTAAGTAGATAACTGTACTTCTATGATTTCTGAGCCTGATAATCTTTTGTTTCTCGGAAACACACTTGAGAGATTTTGTGAGATATATGAACTGACTATGAACAAGATTAATAGAAATTTCAATTCCCTGATCTTATTT
This sequence comes from Lepidium aucheri, assembly GCA_900406435.1. NCBI lineage: Eukaryota > Viridiplantae > Streptophyta > Magnoliopsida > Brassicales > Brassicaceae > Lepidium > Lepidium aucheri. Next base: position 23,881 of record OVBA01000549.1, on the reverse strand, counting down.
GAATTGAATTTGCTGATTAACTCCTTTCTTCTTTGGTTTGGTGTTTTCGAGTGAACGATGGAGGAACCACGTGTTTCTTTGTCGCCTCCGAAGATCTGTCTCAAGATTGAGACTCCCTTCAATCTTCTTCTTCTTCCGACTCCGTAAGAATCCTTCTTCTTCTTCCTTCAGCTGTTGAAATCTGTGCGTTGTGGTTGCAATTACTGAACTTGACCATGATACCACTTATGACCGATTTCTAGATTAACAACTTCAAGATTATGAGAAGAAGATTCACGCACAGTTGTAATGTAAGAAGACACAAAATTATAGAGTTTCCATTGAATTGGGTACATCTCGGTTTTTGATACTGGAATTCACTGACTCTGATTTTGATGTTACAGGTACAAGATCAAAATCACACTCGGAAACAAATCCGATCAATATCAAGCTTATATATAGAAGACTTGATTCTGTTAAGTTTGTAAACAAACTTAACAAACTGATTATAGGCCAAACCGAAGAGACAGCCCAAACCCAAGACTCTACCTTTCTTTTTCTTCTTGATAGACCTCAATCTGCCTGAAGGCCACTAAGCCCAAATGATAAATGAGAGACAAACCTCACAGCTTTTTAATAACAAGTATTATTACTTACAATTTATGAAGTTTCTAGATCCTTAGTATTTCAAAAGAAAGTACAAAAAGACAATGAAGAGGATCAAACAAGACACTTCTCCTTGAGACTAAGAACAGTGTCTCTAAGGCTTGTTTCCGTAGGAGTGAACTCTGTTAATCCCAAACTTTTCACTTTCTCCACACTCACTTTGTAATTCACTGAACTTGTTACATTAGTGTTTTCAATCCTAAAGCCAAACAAAAATAAATTTTTCATGTTAGGTTTTGTTTATAGAATCAACACATGATTTTGACTTTATAAATAAATGAGAAAAGAACATAAAACTCACATATCAGGAATGCATAAATCAGGAACGAATTCACGCAAAACTTGTTCAATGTCTTTTATTGTCACAATTGGACCATCAATGATATATCGACCATTAGCTGAAGGAGTCTCGAGCGCCTTTATATGAGCTAGAGCAACATCTCTCACGTCCACGAACCTAAAATGTCTAGAATTAAAAGGATTCTTACCTTTTACAAGTTCCAAAACCACTTCTACAGAGAAATTAAGAGTTGGCTGCAAGATTGGTCCAGTCACAAGTCCTGGATTCATTACAATCAAGTCGATCTTGTTTGCTTTAGCAAACTTCCATGCTGCATCTTCAGCCAAAATCTTAGAGAGTATGTACCATTGCTGAAAAGAAACAACATGAAAACGTGAGAAAGCACATGAAACTTCTCATGAACTCGTTAATGAGTTGTATTTTCAGTTTAAAGACCTTTCTCCTTTCACAAACACTTGGATCAGAGAAGAGTGTTTCGTCTACAAAGTCATTAGGTCCCAAAGGGGACTCATGAGCAATAACTGTCGCCATGGACGATGTTAGGACGACCCTCTTCACAGACGAAACTTTAGTGCAAGTTTTGAGGACGTTAATAGTTCCCTTGACCGCTGGGTCGAGCATCTCAACCTGGAAAATCGAATAAACGGTTTAGTTTCAGAGAAATCCTAGCTCAAAAACGATTCATGGTTCCTATATAAGCAAAAACCCTAAAGTAATACATCAAATACGTGTAGCACAAGCTACTAAGGATTAATTGTGTTGATTCTAAGAAATTAGCTTCATTGACGAACCTGAGGATCAGTGACATTGAGTGTAACCGGTGAAGCAGTGTGGAAGACAGCATCGCATCCTTCAATAGCTTTCTCAAAAGAACCTTCTTCTAATAGATTTGCTTTAAATAATTTAAGTCTTTCTTTTGCGCCGTCAAGTGCACAAAGGTGATGCGTTTTCTTTTGATCGTCTGTTAGAAAAAAAAATACATAAATATATATAGAACCAAAGCGTATTTTACGATGAATGCTTCTTTAGTTTTATACCTGATCACTTAGGGTTCTAAACGGAGTACTACTGAATAGGAGTCATCTTTAAATAGTGTAAATTGGATTTAAGATTAAACTACTTTTAACCAGACCGGACTCAGAAAAGTCAAATCGTACTTCGAACAGTGCCTACTTGCTTTAGATTTGGCTTTTACGAAAGATTTCCACTGAAGAGACATAAGAGAACAAAACTAATAAACAAAGAAGAAACCCATACTTAACCTTTCACAATCAGAGTGCAAATTATGTCTTCATTTTACAGGTTCAATTTGGTTGATATAGAATTTCTAGAAGACCGAATAAAACCCAAAAACAAAAATTGTGTCGATATATCCAAGGAGAAAGCAGAAAGAGAGAAGAAGGGAACGAACTTGGGTTTCGAACGGTGGCCTTAACGGTGTAGCCATGGAGGAGCAAAAGCTTAACCATCCAAGACGCTATATAACCGGAAGCTCCGGTGACACAGACCACTTTTCCTCCGCCGTTCATTTCTCTTTAACTTTATCTGATTACTAGCTAGAATTGGTGTGGTTGGCTAGGATTCAACACTAAAATGATAAACAAATCTCATTTTTATGGTTGCATTCAGTTTTCTGTTCTTAGTCCACGTGTTAGAATACTATAACACAAAACATTTTTCGAATTTTTATTAGAAAAAAACATACGACACGAGTAACGAGACTGTTTGACACCGCATACATAGAAAACGACACTGCAGAATTGAACATAAGACATTCCATTCAAGGCATTTCCGTATATAATTTTGCAATTTTATCTATCTCTGTACTTTGTTTACAAATAACAATAGTATAAAAAGGATTTTACAGGAAATGCATCTATAAATAAAAAATTATAGGAATTACCATTACATGTTAAATTTATGGGGATCTTGTGCCAAATGCCCCAAATAGTGAAATGCTTCTGTAAAATGTCTCTTTGTGAATAATTCGGCTAAAATGCCAAAATGCCTTTAATGAAATTAGAAATAGAAATAGAAGAGAGCATGTGTGTTCCATTTGAACCCGGAGAGAGAGCACAATTTGTAAGGTATTGATGCCATTTGAATCCGGAGAGAGAGCACAATCGGTATGTCATGCCATTCAAAGTCTGTCGAAAGAGAGCACAACCTGTAAGGTATAGATGCCATTCCGGACATGCCATTTATAAAAGTCTATCTGAAGAGAGCACAACAAAGTGCAATTTCCGTTGAACCCAGAGAAGTCACAGATCTATGCGATTGAAATGATGGAAGAGAATGAAATCGGTAAGGTAAAGATGCAAGAGTTGCAGCACAATCTAAAGAATTGGGGAGGTATAGATGCAGCGGTGTTCAGGAAAGGAGAAGTTGAAAGTGGGAGTAATCGATGCGAGGAAGACGAGAACTGTGCTGGGTGGACATGGACAAGTGGATTCGGTGTCCATGAAGAAGGATATAACTTAAAACATGTCCATGTCAATGAAGAAGGATATGACTTAGGACACGTCCATTAACTCGCATTTATGCATCTGTGGACACAAATCTTGTGGACATGGACAAGTGAAGTCGGTGTCCATGTCTGTTTAGAAGGATATAATAGAAGACATGTGCGTGTCTGGAAAAAAATCTGTTACGTTTGTGCATGGACGAGTGCATGCCATGTCGAAGAAGCGGTAAATGACCAAAAAACGTGTTCATGTCCATATGGCTTTGTGGCAACCAGATGTGATAACAAATTGGGCAGACTCCGTTACGTAGAGAAGGGTCGGATAAGTTGAGGTTGACAAAAATTGGAGTCCATGTCCATGAATTAAAAATGACATAAGTGGTATCCATGTCTACGTAAAATGAAATGGTAAACACACCAATTCAACCACAAAAAGAACTACAAAAAAGGATTCGATAATATACATAATTGGAGGAATGCCGGAAACAAATCTACAAAAAAAGTAGGAGGAGATTTGTATTGGCATTGGTCCTACGAGTTAGGGTAATAATTACTTATATCAGGTTTTTACAAGTTGATCTATTGTGGCTAGGGACATTACAACGAGCATACTTTTGATTTCAGATTCGCAAACCCTAAAATTATATTGAAAAAGGTATCAGAGTGTGAGTTAAAATAGTGTGGTGGCCAATAGCGGGGAAAACCATAGGAGAAGAATACCGAGTATTCGCCTCTAGAGGGGATGCGCAACTTACGAGGCTTCCCGGCTGAGCGGCGAGTTTTTGGAGTCTTAACACAAGCATCAGAAACCTCTGCGGGGACAACGGAAAGAGAGTTGTTGGGTACCAGGTAAATAAAACCAGCATATAAATTGCGCCAATTTTGAACAGTGTACCAGGAGCCGACGAGAGTGTACATGTCAATGCTAGTAGAAACTGCAACTGCTAATGAGTGGGAGCAAGGAACATGAAGAACATCAAAAACTTTGCAACTGCATGTTTTGGATGTTATATCAACTTGGAAGACACACCCAGCTGCATCGTTCACTTGAAAAACACTACTTTATGAGGACAAAACAGCACATGCTGTAGCCTCACGGAAATGGTCAACAAGAATGTCTTCTACCTCGGGTGTACACACAGATAGTGTATTAGCAATACGCTTCCTTCGAGAAGAAAACCAACCCATAAGCATGGTCCTAATATATTCTACCATAGAGACGATTGGGAAAGAAATTGATTTGCCTATTGCTGAGTTAAGGGACTCAGCAATGTTACTGCTCATAATGTTAAATCGATTACCATGGAAATGAGACAATGTCCAATATGAGAACCCAATGTCAAGAAGGTACCGATGGCAGGCAGGACTTCTACGTTTAATTTCAAAAATCTAATAGTTGAAGTCCCCTTTCGTAAATGAGCGAGCAGCTTTAGAAACTATAGCAGCTAGATATGGGCATTTGAAACGGTGGTTGACATTGCGGAAGAGATGCACAATACATGCACCATGGTGGGCTAGTAGATAAACATATTTCAAGGATGAGTTAATAGCTTTGTGGCGATCAGATATAAAAACCAATTAAGCAGAGTCAGGGATAAATTGTTGCAACTCTAAGAAAAACCAAGTCCACGCAGCTTCATTTTCACCGTCGACAACTCCAAATGCAAGAGGAAATATCTGCATATTACCATCTTGACCACTAGCAGCAAGCAGGCGCCCTTTATATTTCCCTTTGAAGTGGTATAAGGTCATACCCACCGCACCAAATTTTTTTGGAAAACTTGAACCTAGAGTTTATCAGACTTAGAGTATAGGATACAGCTCGGTCATCGACTTCATCTGGCCAAGACACATCATACTGACAATCTCCTTCCAACAGAAGGATCACCTTTAGCTGGAGGAAAAAAAACAGAGCTATCAAAGAAAAATAATTGTGAAATCGAATAGAGAACTGAGCAATCAACTTACGTCTACGTCGTGTTCCACCCCCCAAAATGTTTGGATTATGGAAGCATCGTAGAACTTTCCACCTTGGTAAACGAGCATCATAAAATGTGTGCTCCTCAGCAGTTTTAGGGAGCAGGTCAGCCAACTTGGGGATAGAATCCAAAAACAAAAGCTAGAGTGCGACGGGAAAGCCATGAATGGAGATGTGAGATTGCCTAAGTTTCTCGACTAGAGAAATTTCAGTTTTGGTTTTTGAACCGACTTTGAGCATCCGAAAAGTCAAAGAGAAAGACTCACGACCCCAAGGATAAGATTCAAATAGACCTAAGTCTTTGACCATCTCCACAACTTCCAATGATGGTGTAACAGGTTGGGAGCCATAAATTAGAACTCCTTCAACTATGACAATTAGAACAAGCCTCAATATCTTGGACCGAGGCATCATTTTCTCGATGGAAAGCTTTTTGTCAGCTTTGATCCACTCGACAATGTCTTCTATCGTAACTAAAGGATTATCCTGCCCAAGTAAAGTGTACCAATATGGTTCATGGCCTGTGGGAGGAGTTTGAAGTGATAGAGTGTAGTCAGCAAAAAGGAAGCGATCGCAGTTAAGCCCAGTAATCAATGCAAATTCACGGAGAGAAAATCAAAAAGGTTTGCCACTGTAAACGAACTACAACTCGTGCTTCTTTGACGAAATTAAAGAATGACAGAGCAAACTGTGAAACCACTTCCCGGATAGTGAACATCTACGAACATACGGATTACGCAATGAATCAAAGCAGGAATTCTTTAAGTAGTCAAGCTCACAGGACCCTTGTAGTGCTTCAGTGATATCTAGCAAATATTCCAATTTGGAATACGAATTAATACAACCATCAGATGGGTATCTATCAGTGGCAAAAAGCATGAGAGGGAGTTGGTTAGGATTACAATTTGGAGGAGCTTTGTCTTTGTGGGAGAGATCCATCTAAAATAACAGGGAAAATAAACATAAATAGACGATTAGAACGTAACACTTAATGAAGAAAACACTGTAAAACAAAGCAGATGGACAAAATAAAAATAATAGATTTGCAAAAGCAATGTACATGGAAAAAACAAAAAGACTGCAACATAAACAAAATTGTGGTCCATGTCCCCGAAATGAAGGAATGGATGGTATGACCCCTAAAACACGCTGAATAAGAAAATTGACTTAACGAAAGGACAAATGGAAATTATAGACCGTGTCCATAAAGAACATTGAATTAGAACATTGGATTAGCAAAACAAGAAAGACAAAAATGTGGTCCATGTCCGTGGAGAAAGGTCCATGTCCATTAAAAGAGAGAATATGACCATGTCCATGAAACAAAATCACAGATTCTGGGTTGAAAAACAAGAGGATATGACAGAACTTTGATACACAAAATAATAACAGATAACGAAAGCAATCGAACATGCAAAAAATTGACAACTATTTGCTAAATTCTACAAAAGCTGGACACATAGAATAGAAAACCTAAACGATGGAAGGTAAAAGATGCACATAAATTTCTTGACAAAAAACAGAGGATTTCGAAAGAAGCACAACGCAACTAACACAAAATCCTAATAAAACCCAAGAGAAATTAGAAAACAAAGATATCCAGGCGATGAAGAGGAACAATACAAGAAAAAACTAGGAAGATATAACACAATCGAGAAAGAAAAAATATATAAAAATGATAGCGATAGGGATAATAGATTGAATTTAAACCGACCTAATTTAGACAGCAAGCAGAATGCAATAATGGATGAATTTTGAGATTTGGGGAAGGAAGATGAGGAGGACGGGAGCGAGATCAAGAAAAGGAGAAGAGGCGGGAGAGAGAAAGAATGAATGCCCACTCCCATCGATATACCAGAAATGGATGAAGGGCAGAAGCGTCATTTCGCAAACAGAAATGAGTATTTAGTAGAAGGGGTTTTTGATGGGGGTATACAGACTGATTTAGAAAGATAATAGGGCATGTGGCCCAATTTTCTCTAAATTTATCTCCAGTACTATAAAAGTATATTTTGTGGCAAAAATGAGTTACATGAAAACACAAATTAGCTGTAAATGTAGTTAAAAACTATCATCATCTTAAATGTAAATGGATAGTATAAGAAGATATGTTCTTATTAAAGTAAAGCCGAGATATCTGTAAGAATAAAAGACAAAACAAAATTTAAAAACTCTAAAAATGGTTGGTTTTGATTTTGTTACTGAGCCTGTTTGTTTTTCCATTCAGCGGCTCTATTTGGATAGAAATGTCAATTGTTGTTTGTTTAAGTGCACAATTGCATATTATTGAGATGGAGCTGCTAGATAAAATATCTCAACTTAGTTCAAATTTTAAAATTTTTGGATGAGTTTAGAACAAGCAATTGGATATAGATGTAAAATACTCTTCTATTTTCTATTTTTGTTTATTGTTCTCTTTTTTTACTCTATTTTCTCTTTTTTATTCCATTTCTCTTTTTTATTTCATCTCTTCTTTTTACTTTTCCTCCTCTTTTTACTCTTTTTTTTATTACTCTCTCTTCTCTTTTATTCTCTCTTCTCTCTATTACTCTCTCTCTTCTTTTTTACTTTCTATCATCTTTTTTACTTTCTCTCATCTTTTTTACTCTCTCTCTCTATTCTTTTTACCCTCTCTATTCTTTTTTACCCTCTCAACTTTTTTTTGCTCGCTCTCCTCTTTTTACTCTTTTTTTCTTTTCAACTTTCTTTTCTTTTTTATTCTTTCTCTTCTCTTTTTACTCTCTATCTCCTATTTTTTACTTTTTCTTTTACTTTTTACTTTCTCTCCTCTTTTTAGTATATTTTCTCTCTTTTATTCTCTCTCCTATTTTTTACTCTCTCCCATCATTTTACTCTCCCTACTATTTTTTACTTTCTCTCCTATTTTTTGTTCACTCTTCTCTTTTTTCTCACTCATCTTTTTAATAATTAGAGATGTTCCACCTAATTTAAAAATTAAAAAAAAGCTTGTTTTAAAAATTAAATATTTTAATAGAAATAATATTTATAAATGTCAAAAATATGTTTTTATTTAGTTATATAAATTTAATTTTATTAAATAAAATGATACATCAAAAATAATGACATCTCTTTTGGTCATTTTATAGGTAAATCAATCTAAATGTATATGTCAATTTACAAAATAAACAAACACATATCTAGATGTAATATCTAGAAGTAATATCCACTATGAAAACAAATAACATCTAGCTGCTCTATTCAAATAATTCATTTAGATGGACCTGACGGAGTAGCGGTTTGTTTCTTGAGGTAAAGCTGAGATCGAATCAGTTATTTCTCCATCAGCCGCTACGAGATTCAGTGTGTTCATATTTGCAAAGCCCATATGGGCCCAACACTCCAATTAAATATGATCACCAACTTTCTATTTGAGAAAATTAGTCCTGGGTATAACAAGAAATTGGACAGAAAATTACGGGAATGGATCAGAAATGGTTAATTCGGAAAATTAGATTTACTTCCCAAACAATTCCCGTAACAAAATAGAATGGTGATTTTGGGAATCGGGAACGGTACAAGGATTTTAGGACTCAAAATTTACTTCCCAAACTATTTTCAAAATTTTACTAAATCGAGAAATTGTAGTATACGTACGGAAAATAGTTTAGGAAATACGAGTAAACAAAAAAATTAAGAGTATTATTATAAATTATATAATTTAAATAACAAAAAAAATAATGTATAGACGATATACCGATATTTAATACACAAAAATACAAAATTATAGCGTTAGAATTTGTAATTAAATGACCAACATTACTATTTTTACCAAAAATACTAGTATATCCATATAAAATTATTTGTATTCTCGTAATGTTCTGAAAATTTTAGTCATATATTGTTATAGGCTTGATTATAACTATTTGAAATATATTTGAATCTACTATATTTTAGCATTTTTTTAACATAAAGAAATATCAAACTTGAATTTAGGGAATTCTCGAACTCATTCTTGACCTTTTTCCTTACCCGTTTGGATATTATTTTTGGATCCGAACGGGAAATTAGAATTTTCTATTTCCATAAGGGACGAGAATTACAGGATGGGAGCAGGACGGGACGTGATGAAATCTTGATATGCCTAGGGCTAGAGAAAATTATGGAAAATACCCACTTTTAAGTTTTAAAATGTAAAAAATACTTTCTTTTCAAAATATTCTGCGGAAATCTATATTTTCACGAGAAGGAGGTATTTGAATAAATAGGAACATAAAACACGATTCTGTCAATGGTGGGAATTATATAGTCTACGATGATGGACATATATAATAAATTTATGTTTGTAATGGACAAAAACAAATATGCTTATACACGGTGAACATAAATATCACATAATTATCTACCGTAGACACGATTTACATTAAACAAAAAGGGTATTTCTCATCATTTAAAACTCAAAAGGTATATTCATAAGGCAAAAATGAGTATTTTCGCAATTTTAAACTTAAAATGTGCATTTTCATAATATTCCCTTTATATTTTGCATACAGTCAATTGATAGTATTATATAGAGATAATTACCTAGAATATCTCTTTTGAATTTTAAATTATAAAAATATATTCTTTTTAAAATTATGCAAAAAAGGACATTTCACGTTTCAAATTACGAGAAATGACCTTTTTTTAGTTGTCAATTGTGTTCACGGTAAACAATGATATTGCTGTGGATATTTATTTGGTCTATTGTGGACATATTAAAAAATTTACGTATAGAATGGAAAAAAATGTAATACACTTATGTATAGTGGACATCTATACTAAATATATACACTAGTAGAATATCATCGTCTACCATAGACATGATTAACAACTAAATAATGGGTAATCCACAACTTAAATCATTCTTGTAATTGACAAAAAAAAAATCATTCTTGTAATTGATATAGTATTAAACTAACAACACACAAAACCAAATATAAGAGTAGAATCATAAAAGACATCTCTCCCTGAGGCTAATAACCGTGTCTTTAAGGCTTGTTTCCATAGGAGTGAACTCAACTCCCAAATTCTTCACTTTCTCCACACTCACTTTGAATTTCATGTCAATTAGCTCACTTTCTCCATTCCTAAACACAACAACAACAAAAATAGATTTATAAAAACCCTTGATTGGATTTATGGACTTCTTATGATGGTAAGTTAAGATGAAGGGTAATTAAGAGAACTCACGTATCGGTAGCAATACATAAATCTGGAAATAATTCACGTAAAATCTCTTTAATTTCGTTAACACTCATACTTGGACCATCAATGATGTATCTACCATTAGCTGAAGGAGTCTCCAAAGCTTTGACATGAGCTAAAGCAACATCTCTCACGTCCACGAACCTGTAGTATCTAATATTGAAAGGGTTCTTACCATTTATGAAATCCACAATCAACTCTACTGAAAAATTTAAAGTTGGTTGCAAAAGTGGTCCGATTATAAAGCCTGGATTCAACACAACCATGTCAATTTCGTTGTCTTTGACAAACTGCCACGCTGCATTCTCTGCCAAAGTCTTGGCGAGTGGGTACCAACTCTGAAGTAAAGAAAAGTGTTAGAAAGATTCAGAACGTTTCATGAATAATTATGGCCTCCCAACTCAAAAACAATTAGCAATGAATGGATTGACTCTTAGATCATATATATTAGATTAGAGTCAGTCCAACTTCCAAGATATGTCATCTAACAAGAATCGATATATTCACAATAGAATCTAAGGACCTTTGTCTCTCTGCATAGAGTTGGATCAGAGAAGTAAGTTTCGTCCACCACGTCGCTTGGCCCAACAGGAGGCTGACGCAAGAGAACCGCCGCTGTGGAAGATGTTAGAATGACCTTTTCGACAGAGGATGTTTTATTGCATGTCTTGAGGACGTTAAGAGTTCCCTTTAACGCTGGATCAATCAACTCAGTCTGATAAACAAAAGTAATAGTCTGATAAGTTTGAGTAACGCCTCAAAAGTGATAGAAATTGATATTGCATAAGCAGTATTGTTGACAAACCTGAGGATCTGTGCTGGTGAAAAATACTGGAGAAGCTGTGTGGAAAACAGCTTCACAACCTTCAATTGCTTGATCGAAAGAACCTTCTTCCAAAAGATCTGCTTTAAACAGTTTAAGTCTTTCTTTCGCACCATCAAGTGTAAGAAGATGCTCTGTCTTCTTGGTGTCCGCTTAAGAAAGATATAACATATACGTCAAAACTAAGAATCATTTACGTGTTTACTTGTTCTATCAAAACTTGGTATGAACTCCAAAATGTCTCCGGAATTTCCATATTTGGTAAATCAAATAGGTTAAAGAAACAGAGCCCAAGAAAGGGACTCGAAGCAGAAATTGGGAGTGTTACCATTTGGTTTTATTAAAAGTAAAAAACGTGAAACACAAAAACAGAGAGTTATCATCTTCATCTTCAGTATCGATCAAAATCAGAGAAAGTGAGAAAGAGAGATTTGATTTTCTAAAAGAGAAATAAACTAACGTTTGTTGTTGTCCAATCCTAAATACAAGAGAGATCAAAGTCCAAGAGGATTTCGATCCATAAATGAATTGATGGGTCAAACAAATGAAGTTCAAGAAGAGGCGCTTATACATGAAATGTGTCTTATGATGGCTGAAGAACCACAAGCATTAGAAGAAGCATTGCAAGATGAAAAATGGATAGAAGCCATGAAAGAAGAGTTGCAAATGATTTTGAAGAACAAAACATGAAGTGTAGTTGAAAGACCGAGTGACAAAAACGTGATTAGTGTCAAATGGATTTTTCGGTTAAAGACTAATGCAAGTGGAGATGCCATTAAACACAAAGCAAGATTGGTGGCCAGAGGATTCACACAAGAATATGGTATGGACTATCTTGAAACATTTGCACCGGTTTCAAGGTATGATACGATTAGAACTATTATGGCTATTGCTGTTCAAAACAGATGGAAACTTTACCAAATGGATGTGAAGTCCGCATTCCTTAATGGCGAGTTAGAAGAGGAGGTCTACATAGAACAACCTCCAGGATTTATAGAAGAAGGAAGCGAAGGTAAAGTTCTTAAACTCCACAAAGCACTCTATGGTTTAAAACAGGCACCTAGAGCATGGGTATGGTCGTATTGATGGATACTTCATCAAGAATGGATTCACGAGAAGCATGGAACGCCTTAGAGATGGAGTTTCAAGGAAGTGCACAAGTTAAGATGATCAATCTTCAGACCTTGAGAAGAGAATATGAAAATCTGAAGATGGAAGAGGGTGAAACAATAAATGATTTCACAACAAAATTGATTAATCTGAGTAATCAATTAAGAGTCCATGGACAAGAGAAGTTCGATTACCAAGTGGTTCAAAAGGTTCTCATCTCCATACCACAAAGGTTCAATAGTATCGTTGGGGTACTCGAACAAACAAAAGATCTATCAATTCTCTTAGTCACAGAATTGATAGGAACCCTAAAAGCGCATGAGAGGCGTCTAAATCTTCGAGAAGATCCCATCAACGAGGGTGCCTTCTATGGAGAAAAGCTTGGCTCAAGAGGAGATAACAAGCAAAGTAAAAAAACGCCATGACAAGACCAACAAGTGGTGTGGCGTGTGCAAGATGAACAATCACAATGAGGTCGATTGTTTCAGGAAAAGAAAGAGAATGGTTCGCAGAGAAGTGCAACCAACAAAAGGAAGTGCTATGTTTGCAACAAGCCAGGGCACATAGCAAGAGATTGTCGACTTAGGAAGAATGAAAGAGCACATCTAAGTCTAGAAGAATCTGATGGTGAAAGTGAAGATGAGTGTCACATGCTCTTTAGTTCCGTTGAAGATAAAGAGACTTCAACTTTAGGCAATAAATCTTGGCTAGTGGACAGCGGCTGTACCAATCACATGTCAAAAGATTCAAGACATTTCATTAATATGGATCAAAGCAAGAAGATAACCATTCGCATTGGGAATGGTGGTAAAGTCATATCTGAAGGAAATGAAGACATACAAGTGTCGACTAACAAAGGAGGAGATCATATCATCAAAAACGTCCTCTATGTACCCGATTTGGCAAGGAATTTACTAAGTGTTTCTCAAATGATATATAATGGATATCGACTGATTTTTGAGAATGAAAACTGCATCATCCAAGACCCAAAAAGGAGGAAGATCATGGAGGTTAAGATGAAGGACAAAAGCTTTCCAATTAAGTGGAAAAGATCAAGCAACGAAACGTATGTAGCATACGGAGAAAAAGAAGAGAAAACAAGTTTATGGCACAAGCGATTGGGTCATGTAAACTATGACAAGATAGAGCAAATGCAAAAGATGAAGACAGTAGAAGATCTTCCAAAGTTTGCAGTAGCAAGAGAAGTATGTGAATCATGTGAGATGGGAAAGCAATCAAGAAAATTTTTTCCAAATAAATCTCAAAGCAAAACAAGTCAATCATTAGAAATTGTTCATTCGGATGTGTGCGGTCCAATGCAAAGTGAATCGCTGAATTCAAGTAAGTATTTCTTTACATTCATTGATGATTACTCTAAGATGACGTGGGTCTACTTTATGAGAAAAAAAAATGAAGTGCTGTCAAATTTCAAGATGTTCAAACCATTAGTGGAGAATCAATCGGAGAAGAATATCAAAGACTAAGAACCGATGGAGGAGGAGAATACTTCTCAAACGAATTTAAGAAACTATGTCAAGAGAGTGGCATACATCATGAGGTAACAACTCCTTATTCTCCACAACAAAATGGTATTTCTGAAAGGAAAAACAGGACACTTGTAGAGATGGCAAGATTGATGCTCAAGGAAAAGAACTTACCAAATAAGTTTTGGGCTGAAGCAATAGCAACATCAACATATTTACAAAATCGATTGCCATCAAAGTCATTGGAGAAAGGAGTCACACCATTGGAGATATGGAGTGGAAAGAAACCAAGTGTTGAACACTTGAAAATTTTCGGATGTGTATGCTACATACGCATACCAGATGAAAAAAGGAAAAAGCTCGACACAAAGGCCAAACAAGGGATATTTGTAGGCTACAACAACGAGTCAAAAGGGTATCGTGTGTACTTGGTGAATGAAGAGAAAGTAGAAGTTTCAAGAGATGTTACTTTCTGTGAGAAGAAGACATGGAGCAACGATAGAAAAAACAAAGAGAAATCCATTCTATCGCATGTCAAGATGAACACACGAGAACAAGGATGTGGAGATGATCTAAATGATCAAATAGACCAAGTAAGTAATGCTTTCAACCAACTTCAAATCTCAAATACAAATGAGGGTCAGAATCAAGGAGGAGAAGATTCGATTGAAGACAAGAAGAGCACAAGCGGCTATGTTTTTACAATAGGATCAGGTGCTTGCTGTTGGAACTGAAGCAAACAAAAGACAGTGGCTCAATCAACTGTTGAGGCCGAAAAAATAGCGATTTGCTCTGCAGCAAATCAAACAATATGGCTACAACGCTTAGTGAACGAACTCGGATTCAAGATTGAAAAAGGTACTCATATTTTATGTGATAATCAATCTGCGATTACTATAGGAAAGAATCCAGTCCAACATCGTCGAACAAAGCATATCGACATCAAATATCACTTTGTAAGAGAAGCTGAACAAGAAGGGAGAATCAAACTTGAGCATTGTCCAGGAGAGTTTCAAGTCGCTGACATTCTAACCAAATCTCTAAGCACATCACGATTTGAAACTTTAAGAGAAGAACTAGGAGTCACGATGAAGCCATAATCAAGGAGGAGTGTTGGAATATGATCAAGTCTTCATCGTATATCATTAAACAACTTTAGGGTTTCGTATAAACTATAAGATTTATGTATTAGTTTGTTTAATCGAATAGGTGTGTATGAATAGGTACAATCAAATGGTTGTGTTTGTTTGTAAGTTTGTGTTTTTAGGTTTAAGGATGTCTCTTAGAAGACATAACCTTTAGTAAATAGGTATGTTGTAAACTATATATACCCTTGTTGATAATTAATAAAGTATGCTGGTTGGTTTTGGTTTTATTGAAAGTAAAAAACGTGAAACACAAAAACAGAGAGTTATCATCTTCATCTTCAATATCGATCAAAATCAGAGAAAGTGAGAAAGAAAGATTCAATTTTCTAAAAGAGAAACAAACTAACGTTTGTTGTTGTCCGATCATAAATATAAGAGAGATCAAAGTCCAATAACCAAGGGTATATATAGATATCTTTCTATAAGTTGTTGAAAAATTGACAAGAGGAAAAGAGAGAAAAAGGAACAAACTTGGGTCTCGAACAGTGGCCTTGACGGTATAGCCACGGAGGAGCAAAAGCTTAACAATCCAAGACGCTATGTAACCGGAAGCTCCGGTGACACATGCCACCTTTTCTCCGCCGTTCATCTTTCTTTAACTGATAATAATTGTTTCAGATGAAGACTCTTTATCTCCTAAGTCAACTCTTACAGGGACGAAACCTTTTACCAAAAAAAAAAAAAAAAAAAAAAAAAACTCTATGGACGAGTGTGCCCCATTGGTATATGTGGTATTTATACTCACATGCGGAAAAGAGGTAGCAAAACGCGTAACGTATCTTTTTTGAATTTTCTATACATATTCATGACTTTGTTGGATGTTATATATAAATATATGTGAATGTTTTGACCGTTACTTATCTTCTGAAATATAATATATATAAGTTTGTGAAATGCCATCTATCGTATATATATATATAAATTTTTTGTCATATATAATATATATATTGTTTATGTACAAAATACAAAACAAATTAATTTCTGAAAACTCCTTTCTAATTTTTTCCGGTCAATATTGGGTCAACCGGTCCATTAGTCAAGTTACTACGTGATGTAGACAGTAAGACTTGATCCCTAAATGTACAAATCTCTAAATGTAAAAGTGCACCCACTACTAAACTGAAAAAACCTTCTTTTTTTGTCAACAGATAATTATATTAATAATAAATTTATACTCCAAAAGAGTATAGGAAAAAACACGATTACACAACCAAACCATGATCTGACTCTTTAATAGAACAAGCGAGGATATCAGTTTTATGGCTCAATGATTTTGGGATAACAAATAGTAAAAAAACATTAAACTGAGATTTCAACCTGAAAAAATCTTCCTGGTAAATTTGAAAAGCAGGCTAATCTTCTAGATTCGACATAATCTTTATGACGTCCATGCAATCCGTTGCAAAATCCACTTCCAAGAACTGAAAAGAAATTAAAGACTCCATTGCCCAGAGAAGGGCTTCCACCTCTGAGTGTAGTACAAAGAGACTTCTCCTAAGCCGACGAGCACCCATACTGATACCAGTGTGATCATCAGAGAAACATACCCAACCAATACCCGAATTCAAGTCACTATTTTTCCACGACCCATTGACGAAACACCTGTGACCCCTAAAAGCAGAATTGGTAGTTAAAGGTTGCGACACCGCCGGCATGGTATAGTAGCATTAAGATATCCTGGTTGTAAAGGTACTGTTTTTGGACGCCTCCCTTTTTGGGATAATAAATCTGGTGGACTTTTACTTACTCCCGAGAAACAACTATCATTCCTAGCTTTCCATAGAAGCCATATTATCCATGGGATAACTTTAACATCTATCGAATCTGGGACTCGCCAGAAAAGATAGTCCATATTATACCATAATGATTTTCTGGGAAAAATATCTATAGCAGAAGGTACACACAATAGTGCCCAAAATTGAATTGCAGGGGGACATTCAAAAAGCACATGATTTATCATTTCCTCCTTTGGTCCACATCTATCGCATCTAGGTCACACAGTATACCTCTAGTATTAAGATTTTTCTTAACAGCAGTACATCGTGATAATGATTGCCATATAAAATGCTTGATCTTATTTGGACAATCTAGTTTCCAAAATTTAGCTTGAAGAGCCCATAAATTAGGACCTTGTCTACCCGTCTCAATTAAAGCATTATTCTCTTTTGTAGCGTATCCCGACTTAACAGAGTAGCGACCTGTTTTTGTATAGTGCCATCCCCAATAATCAGATCTTGCCCTATATGGAATACGAATACCGAATATTAATTCAACATCCGATGGATTAAAATATTGTCGTAATATTGTCTCATGCCATGATCTTGTATGGAAATCAATAAATTGATCAACCGTAAGGTCTGGGTATATGAACTGATCAAATCCTAATGCCGGTCTTGGCTAGGTATCAGGAATCCATGGATCTCGCCATACCACTATAGATCTACCATCACCAATCTTCTTAATAATCCCTTTACCCACCAGGGATCTAGATGACATGATACTTCGCCAACCATAGGATGGGGTCGAAGTCGTTTTCGCTGTAAAGGGGCAATTATTTTTATAATATCTCCCCCGCATAACTTGCGCAAAGATTGAATCGGATAATTAATTAAACGCCACAATTGTTTTGCTAATAGCGCAATATTGAAATCCTCCAAAGCGCAAAAGCCAAGTCCACCTTCTGTTTTTGGTTTACATAGTTTTTTCCATCTCATCCAGTGAACACCTTTCGATGTTTCAGAACTAGACCACCAAAAATTTAGGGTAGCAGAATTTAATTTTATTTACTATCATCTTAGGTAATCTAAAGCATGACATGGCATATATTGGTAAAGGTGTTAGGACTGATTTGATGAAAACTTTCTTTCCACCTTTAGATAGGAGTTTTGACGTCCAACTATTAATCCTTTCCTGAAGTTTTTCCCGAACAAAGGCAAAGACCTTAGTCTTTGCTCCACCAATATCTTCTGGCAGTCCGAGATAAGATCCCATGCCACCCATTTGTTTAATTCCGGATATGTTATGAATCATACGTTTCTCCGTGTCTGGGACTACATGTCCAAATTGAATTGACGACTTATCAAAATTTATTTGTTGTTCAGAGATTTTTTCATAATCTTTAAGAATCCTGAAAATATAATCAGCTTCTTCCGTAGTAGCTTTACAAAATAATAGACTGTCATCTGCAAAAAGTAAGTGTGATATTTTTGGACTTGCTCTTGCAATAGAAATACCAGAAATTTTTGTGTCCATATCTGCTTTTTTCAGCATTGAGATTAGGACCTCCGTACATAAAATAAAAATATAAGGAGAAAGAGGATCACCCTGACGTAATCCCCTATGGGGTACAATTTAACCTTGTGGTTCTCCATTTACCAGAACTTGATATTTCACTTTTGTGATACAGTTCATTATACATCTTATCCAATTTTCACTGAATCCAAATTTTGAAAGCAAATTTTCTACTCGATTCCATTCCACTCTATCATATGATTTACTCATATCTGTTTTAATAGCCATATACTTACCTTGCACTGCTTTATTGGTGCGAGGAGCATGAAACATCTCTTGTGTAATCAATATATTACCTGTGACCAAACGACCAGCCACAAAAGCGAATTGTGTCTCGGAGATTAATTTTGGCATTACCTTTTAGTGGAGACTTCTGGTGGAGAGAATTTGTTGGCAACTTAGATCTTGAAGGAGGAGAGAGTAGTAGACTTACATGTTGGCTGGAAATACATACATGTTGAAGAAGAAGAAGTGGCTAGGTTTTTTTTGCTTCTTCTAAAATTTGTATTTATATGTAGGTTAACTTTCTGGTTCAATTGTTAGTTATTTTTGGTTTAGCACAACCCAATTTAATTTCCGGAGGAGGAGAGTGTGCAAAAGAAGACTTCACATGAAGTCTTCTTTAACCCCTAAACTCTAAACAGTAGTAGACTTCACCCAAAGTCTTCTAGTTAAAAGAAGACTTCAATATGAAGTCTCCTACGAGTATATTTCACTCGATGTCTACTTGTGAAAAAAAAGACTTCATGTGGTCTACTATAATCCCTAAACTCTAAATAGTAGTAGACGTCATGTGAAGTCTACTATAACCCCTAAACACTATATTCTTAATTATAAGCCCTAATTATTTAATTATAAACAGTAAATTATTGATTATTTTCTGGAAATGTTGGACCAAATATACTTATTTCAAATATATGCACAATTTACCTCTTTTACTACAACATTTGAAATCCGACAAGATAATCATACCTTATTACCCTAAACCCTAACACATGTCATTGTTTTGTTTTTAAACCATGAGGATTTGATCCTATCATATAGTATTTTCATGAATTGTAAATTGTAATTCTAAATTCTAAATTCTAAATCCTAACTCCAAAATTATTAACACTAAATTGTAACTCCTAAATCATTAACACTAAATTGTAATCCTACATTCTAACTTGATCTATACTATTTTTCCCATATGTTTAATCTAATTTTAGTTTTAGTAGTCCATCAGGAACTCAACTTCCAAGAACTTAAGAGCTAGTAAACATGTTTTGCTTAGAAAAAAAAATAGTAAATAAACTTTTAATATGTGTGAGAAACTAAAACATCAAGTATAAAAAAAACGGACGGAGTACCAATTTATAAAAAACTTAGATTTAAAAGTCTCCACAACTTAAATCACTCTTGTAATAAATCAACAACACAAATAATAATAAAACCAGTAGAATCATAGCAGACATTTCTCCCTGAGGCTTATAATAGTGTCTTTGAGGCTTGTTTTCATAGGAGTGAACTCAACTCCCAAATTCTTCACTTTCTCCACACTCACTTCGTATGTCAAATCATTCAGGTCAGTTTCTCCATTCCTAATACTAAATCAAAAATAGTTTTTAATGTATTTATAGACTTCATATGACCACAGTAAGTAAAGATGGAGGGGTAAAGTACTCACGTATCAGCAATACATAAATCTGGAAACAACTCACGCAAAATGTCATTTATGTCATTGATATTCATACTTGGACCATCGATGATGTATCTGCCTTTGGCTGAAGGAGTCTCTAAGGCTTTGATATGAGCTAAAGCAACATATCTCGCGTCCACGAATCTGTAGTATGTAATGTTGAAAGGGTTCTTACCATTTATGAAATCCACAATTATCTCTACCGACAAATTTAGAGTTGGTTGCAAAAGTGGTCCGATTATAAAGCCTGGATTCAACACGACCATATCGATTCCGTTGTCTTTGGCAAACTGCCACGCTGCATTCTCTGCCAAAGTCTTGGCGAGTGGGTACCAATTCTGAAAAAAAAGAAATGTGTTAGGAAGATTCAGAACATTCAAGATTGATATGTTCAACCAGACAGAAGTAGCTTAGTGGTTTTAAAACCGAAATTTCATGGCGTAAACTCGTAAAAGTTTCAGGTTCGAAACCCCTTTAAAAACTTTAAATAGCACTTTCTGATTTACGTGCTATTTAAATATTGGAATGGCCATGCCATGCGTTCCATAATACTATTAAATATACTGATGTGGATTACGGATCATAAAAACATTTAACTTTTGATATCTCTATTATAATAAAATCATAGCGTTAAATTATCCATTTAACTTATAATAATATAATAGAGATTTAAAATCTATGATTAATCTATTTATATTAAATAATTAATTTGTCTGAATTAAGTTTGTTTAGATAGTCTATGACATGATTCAGTTATATCTTTGTCTTTTTGTATCAATAAATTTAAATTATTACGATTTGATTGATTAAACTACATGGATTTAATCAATTCAATAGATTATGATAAGATTCTTAACAGATTTTTCTATTGGTTAAATTAAAGATAATTTCTTAATTGTTACGATTTGATTGGCTAAACTACATAAATCTTATTGGTTGAATTAAAGATATTTCTTTAATTGTTAAAGATATTATTGGCTAAACTACATGAACTAAATCAATTCAATAGATTTCTTTATTAGTTGAATTAAAAACATTTTATTAAAATAGATTTCATTACTTTGATTCAATATATTTCATTAGTTTGATTAGTTACTTAATTGGATAGATTTCGTCAAAACAAATTAGTTGAAGTTGATTGGCTTAATTAACAGGTTTTATTAATTCAATAGATTTGGTTGAACCATATTTTGTTAAGATTGTGATAAATCTTTAATTAAATAGATTTAGTTTGTTATTTAAATTATGATAAGAACATTAATTCAATAACTAACCAAATACTTTATATTTATAGAATCTCTATTATAATAAAACCGTGATGTTGAATTATCCGTATCTCTATTATAATAAAAGCGTAGCGTTGAATTATCCGTATAATTAATAATAATATAATAGATATTTAAAATCTATGATTGGTTGATTTGTATTAGATAATTAATTTGTCTCGATAAAATTTGTTTAGATAATTTGTAACATGATTCAGTTGTATCTTTGTCTTTTTGTAGCAATAAATTTTAGTTAATTTAATTTGATTGGTCGAATTGATTTAATAACACCAACAAAATCGACATATTTTTTCTCTCAATTATTGTTTATTCATCATGTATTTCTTCGTTAAAAACTTAGCAAAAAAATTTGGAGGATTAAAGTCAAAATTCTAAACCTCTGGAAGGTATACACCAAAGAACATGATCAAATGGTTGATATGGTTCTTTGTGATTTTCAGATATATTATTAATAATTTATTCACGTGAATGTTTTTTGAATAATTTAAAATATTTTTTAATTAAGTGGTATCTTTATTATAATAAAACCGCTGCAATAAGCTTTTTTGTATCTGTATAATAATATAATAAAGATTTTAAATCTCTTGATTTGTTTTGATTGGTCAATTTGTTTAAATTCATTAATTTGTCTTTTTATTTAGATAATATTATTTATAAGAATTGATTATTTCTTTTGATTTGATTTCAATAAAAATATACAATTAAAAAGAAAAATTTAAGTATTTAAGATTTGATTTTTGTTGGTTTAAAAAAATCTCTAACCAATTAAGATTTGACTTTTGTTTGTTAAAAATAAAATATTTGCCAATTAAGATTTGATTTTTGCTGGTTTAGAAAGACCAATTAAAATTTGATTTTCATTGGTTTTTTCTAAATAAGTCTTTTGTTGAGATTTTGATAAAAAATTTAATACGATTTTGTTTATTTTAAATTTTTTTTTTGGATTTTAATAAGAAACTTAAATAAATATTATTGGTCAATGCAATAAAAAACAACAAAAAATATTTTATTGAGATATTCCTAATACAATCTCTATATATAAAAAATTGTAACGTTAGCACATTCATATATTTTATAATAAATTAAAAAAATTATCTCTTGATAATATTTGATAAAATTTCTTAACTAATTCTTAATAATATATTTATCTACATGATATTAACACTTTGTTTTAATTTTAATATAATTATTTTAACTTATATCTCTATTATAATAAAATTGTAACAACAAGATTTTTCGTATCTTTGAAATAAAATAATAGAGATTTTGAATTTTAGATTTTTTTGATTGGTCGATTTATTTTAACTAATTAATTTGCCTGAGTAACATTTGTTTGAATCGTAGGACACCACCGTTTGCTTCTGGTAGGAATTCCTCAGGGCGTATTACGGTTTTTTACTGCGGGGGTGGCTTTTGTCACATGATTTGGTCCTATCTTTATCTCTTTGTAGCAATAATTTTTTTGATTTCGTTAATGAGAATTTGTTTATGATTTGGTTACTTTTTTGAACCCTTAATTTAATTTTGTTAGTCATAGTTATTTTAATATATAAGTTAGTTAAAATTATGATAAAGTCCTTAATACAGATCTTGTTTGTTAAATTAGGATAATAATATTAATTCAATAATTAACAAAATACTTTATATTTATTTCAACAATTAGATTTAGAGATCCTAAATTTGTTTTGATTGGTTATTTGTTTAAACTAATTAATTTATCTTTTTGTTTATATAATATTATTAAAAAAAAAACAAATTATTTGTTTTTAATGGATTTCAATAAAAAGATACAATTAAAAAGGAAACTTTAACCAATTAAGATTTGATTTTTGTTAATTTAAAAAAGAATTTCATACCAGATAAGATTTGAATTTCATTTGTTAAAAAGAAAACCTTGACCAATTAAGATTTTATTTTTGTTGGTTTAAAATGAAATCTCTAACCAAATAAAATTTAATTTTCAATGGGTTTAAAAAATATATTTAACCAATTAGGATTTGATTTTTGTTGGTTTAAAAATAATTTTTTTGTTCGGATTTTGATAAAAACTTTAAGAAGACTTTGTTTTTATTTTCATAAGAATTTTAATTTAAATATTATTGTTTAATACAATAGAAAAAAAATATTTTATTGAAATATTCCTAATTCAAATCCAAATACCTTATATTTAGGGGAAAGCAAACAAATGATATTCTACTAATATAACAAAAATAATCGAAGTCTATATAAAAAATATCTCAGGAAAAATTTAACAACACCAAAGATTTTTTGTACTTTTTTTTCTCTCGATTTTTCTTTTTCTTCATCATGTATTTCTCTGAAATTTTTTCGTTGAAACCCAACAAATAAACATGGAGGATCAAAGTTAAAATTCTAAAACTCTAGAAAATATATACTTAAGTACATGTTCAAATGACTGATATGGTTCTTTATGATTTTAAGGTATATTATTAATAATTTATCTATGT
>OVBA01000548.1:0-63002 GCA_900406435.1 Lepidium aucheri | reverse complement strand
TGTAAAATCGAACACTTAATCTAATGGAATCAGCTATTTGACAAAAAAAAAATATCATAGGTAGTGAGTTAAGTAACTCTATAGATACGTAAACCAAGACATTGTAATTGTTAACTTAATCTTAAATTTTTCAAAAATGGTTGATTAAACTTTGAACTTTAAATGTAGTTGATTAAACCTTCAATTTTTGTTGACTTCTGAAAAAACCCTTAAGTTTGCGTTGACTAAGCCAATTTAACCTTTCACAAAAACAGAATCAAAATTGCCTCTAAAATCGAAAGCTAAATTGAAAATTGGAAGTTCGATTCACTTCTTATTTTCGTTATGAAGAATCCATAAACTTGATTTGTTTTTTTCTTTTAAGAATGAGTTCAAAATTGTCGATTTAAAATATCCAAGGCAACATTTTAAATCGACAAATTTAAGCTTATTTTTGAAAGAAAAGAGTAAACCAATCTTATGGATTCTTCATAACGAAGATAATAAGTGAATCGAACTTCCAATTACCAATTTGAGTTTTGATTTTAGAGTCAATTTTGATTTTATTTTTGTAAAAGGTTAAATTGACTTAATCAACGCAAAATTAATAGTTTTCTAGAAGTCAACAAAAAGTTGAAAATTTAATCAACTACTTCAAAAGTTTAAAGTTTAGTCAACAGTTCAAGGTTAAATTGACAATTCTCCCAAATATTATCATAGCAAAAGCATTTTTGGAAAATTTTAGATATTTACAAACCCAAAAAGCTGGAGAAACTCAATTCTATCAAATGAGCCCAAACCTAAACTGATTAGATATGCAAACTTAGGCCCAAGTTAAGAACTTGAACTGAAATCACGGCCTTTATACAAGTCAACTAAACAGACGATTAAGTTTGGCTAAGTTAATGATTATTGATGAATGATTGATTGAAGGCGTGAGTATCTGACGACCCACAAAGAAAAAGGCATGAGCTTTGCCATTTAATAGGTCACTTTGATATGAACAAAACCCAAAAATAAGAATCTTTGGCAAAAAACGAATCTTTGAAAGTCGAATTAGCGCACTTATATCTCCTCCAAGCTGCTTGAAACTGAAGCAGAGAAGCAAAGATGTCGTCGTTTGAAGAGTTTACGCCATTAAACGAGAAGTCTCTTGTAGAGTACATTAAGGCTACGCCTGCTCTTTCCTCGAAGATTGGAACTGACAAGTTTGATGATTTGGTAATCAAGGAAGTTGGAGATGGCAATCTCAATTTCGTTTTCATTGTTGTTGGATCCTCTGGCTCCCTTGTCATTAAACAGGTAAGCTTTACAGATTTCTCATCTCTTTGTTTGTTTCAGCTAAAGCTCTTGAGAATGTGAATGTCTATGGAATTAGGAAATTAGGGTTTATCTTTCCAACGCAATCAGCAATCATTTCTAGTGTGTGTTTCACATTCGATTTATCTGTCTATGTTGTCTGCAAATTGTTTTCTTTGACTTAGTTTTGAAAGATATTGTAACTCAACATGATTCAAAGACTTGTCTTTTACTCTGCTATTGCTTTGAATTGGGTGATAACATGTAAAATGATTAAGATTTGAGTTTTTAAGAAATCAGATTATGGATTTGATGTACAGGCACTTCCATATATTCGCTGTATTGGAGAATCATGGCCAATGACAAAAGAAAGAGCTTATTTTGAAGCAACAACTTTAAGAAAGCATGGAAATTTATCACCAGATCATGTTCCTGAAGTCTACCATTTTGACAGAACAATGGCTTTGATCGGAATGAGATACCTTGAGCCTCCGCATATCATTCTCCGCAAAGGACTCGTTGCTGGAATTGAGTATCCATCCCTTGCTGATCACATGTCTGACTACATGGCCAAAACTCTCTTCTTCACTTCACTGCTATATCACGATACCACAGAGCACAGAAGAGCAGGTTCTAAACTCTTAACATATTGATACTTATCAACATTTGGGTGTTGCATGTAGTGAGTGAAATTTAGCGTCTTTTGTGTATGTGTAGTAACCGAATTTTGTGGTAATGTGGAGTTATGTCGGTTAACGGAGCAAGTTGTGTTTTCGGACCCATATAGAGTTTCCACATTTAATCGTTGGACTTCACCTTATCTTGATGATGATGCTAAGGCTGTGCGCGAAGATAGTACCTTGAAGCTCGAAGTTGCAGAGCTAAAATCGATGTATGTTTGTACCCATTTGATGGGGTTTTCTATTGTAGTTTACTACTATCTCTAAAGCTACCATTGCGATTGTTGTTTAGGTTCTGTGAAAGAGCTCAAGCTTTGATACATGGTGATCTTCACACTGGTTCTGTCATGGTTACCCAAGATTCAACTCAAGTTATAGATCCAGAGTTTTCATTTTATGGACCGATGGGATTCGACATTGGAGCTTATGTAGGTAACTTAATACTTGCTTACTTTGCACAAGATGGACACGCTGCTCAGGGAAATAATCGAAAAGTTAGCAATACACTCCGAATTCTCATTTGCTTCTCATTATCTACACGGTTTCAAATACTTCTGTATAAAGCAACCTAGCTCTACAATGCAGGAATACAAGCAATGGATCTTGAGAACCATTGAGCAAACGTGGAATCTGTTCAACAAAAGGTTCATTGCGCTATGGGATCAAAACAAAGATGGACGTGGTGAAGCATACCTTGCAGATATCTACAATAATTCTGAGGTTTTGCAGCTTGTTCAAGAAAACTACATGAGGAATTTGTTGCATGACTCACTCGGATTCGGTGCTGCAAAGATGATTAGGTTAGATAATAAGGTTAACCAAGAGATTTCTTTGTCGATGATATAAACTTGGAAATGTGGTTTGACAGTTTTGATTTGATATGACAGGAGAATTGTGGGTGTGGCACATGTTGAGGACTTTGAATCAATCAAAGAAGATAAGCTAAGAGCAGTTTGTGAGAGAAATGCGCTTGAGTTTGGGAAAATGCTTCTTAAGGAAAGGAGAAAGTTTAAGTGTATTGGTGAAGTTGTTTCAGTGATTCAACAACAGAAGTAAGAGATGTTATTATGTTCTTATGTTGATGTTCTTATTTGTCTCTGATCTTGGAGTTAGTAGCCAAGAAAACGATCAAATTTTACAACTCGAAAGAAATAAAACTAAACACAAAGTTTTTAACAATAATTTATATATATTTGTCAGAAAGAATGCTCGATATATAACAAATTAATTATATGCAGTACAATCATTTAACCATCAGAATAAGTAGCGAAGACTTTTGAGAGACTAAAGAGACTTTCATAGCTCTCAAATATCAGATCCAACTTTTTCTTTCTTTCTTTTCTTATTCACAATCTTGTAGTATAGGACCATGGTTTCTAAGGAAGTGTCACTACCATTGTTCCACAACCATCTTATGATGCCTTGGAATGATCTAAGGAAAGGTGATTGTTGTGGATGGTTGAATGCTATTAGTGATGGTTACTATTGCAAGATTTGCGATTTTTTCATTCACCAAAAATGCGGGGACGAGACCACTGAATATATCGAACACCCATCTCAGCCAGGTCACAATCTTAAGCTTTCTGGTCCTCGATTTTACGGGATGTGTAGTTTATGTGGAGTATTCATCGGGGGCTTTGGCTATACATGCAAGTCACGCTATAAAGACTTCGAGATAGATATATTATGTGCCAGAAACCCACAACCAGAGGTTATTGATGTGTCAGAGATTCATCCCCACAAGCTCATCCTTCTCAAGAAGCCCATCGAGTTTAGATGTGATGCTAAATGTTGGGGGCCATTTACGAAAGGGTTTCCTTACAAATGTCATGAATGTGATCTACTCTTCCATAAGGAGTGTCCACGGAACCTATCCAAGGAAAAACATGCTTTAGAGGTAAACCACTCTTTCCACTCCTTACATCCACTTAAGCTCCAGATGTTTCCATCACCAAATTATTCAGATGGAAAATGTCTTCTTTGCGGAAGAAATATTTTTGATAGGTTATATTATCATTGTTCTTCTTGTAATTTCACCGTGGATATGCGCTGTGTTTTAAATCCACCATCACGGTCTCTTGTGGATTTGACAACTCATGATCACAAACTCACCCTTTTCCCAAGACTCATTTCGTTTAAATGTAATGTTTGTGGGCTGGATGGAGATCGAAGTCCATACATATGTATTGAGTGTGGCTTCATGATCCATGGAAACTGTGTTGATCTTCCACGTGTCATTAACATTAATAGACATGATCATCGTATGGCTCGCACTTCAGTTCTTGGTATTGTGAATTCTTTGCATCCAACATGTGTGCTTGGAGACCTTTCTGGGCTCATGCCGACGAGCACACTAAACCTATACGGCATGGCATGGCAGGTGGTAGTCAATAAAAATATGACTCGTCCGTTTTGCATTACATGCAAGTTGCATTGCATGCACCATATCATGTTGAAGAGGCTTGGAATGTACGCTTGCTCTCGTTTGTGCGTGGGTTTCATGAAGGTAAGTTCGTAGTTGCATGGATCTCATAGATTTATAAGCCCGCAGATGATTTTAAAAACTTTCTGTTTGTTGTTTTCTAAGATTTTCTTTTGCTATTTGTAATGCATGTGCTACAACTTCATTTTACGACTTGATTATATTTAAAAATCTTGCAACCTTTATTTGATATGGCTTATCTGATATAATTTATATTTTCAATAAAATTCTCTTTATATATAAGATATATAACACAGTGACAAAAAGAAAAGAAGATGTATAGCATTACAGTGATGACTCATGATCATTCTAGGATTGTTAGACTACCTCCAACCATAAAAACCCCTAAGGGATTTTTAACTATTTTTTAATGTAAATTATGATTTTGTGAAAGTTAAGAACCTTATTATGAGTTTTAATTTTTTTCTATTAAGGGTTCTTAAAAATAATAATTGTTGTGCTTTCTATAAACCGATTCATGAAAAACTCAATTCTCAAACCATAAACTTAAATATAAACCGATTCAAACTCAAGAATTTATTGTTGTGCCTTTTATTGACCAATGAGTCGATGAAAGGGTCGACATAAAGGACGCGAGCCAGAGTAACAAAACGTGAGAATTATATGGACCCTTTCCTCGTTATAATAATCTGATGATCTTAGCGTCTGAGTTTTGGTTTTGTAAGTAAGTGATGACGAGGTTACTTTCCTCACTAATGGAGATGCAGAGAAGGATGATGTTGTTTTGTCTCCAATGCATGACAAGCTCAAGCTACTTCTTGTAACTGATGATGGAGAGAAAGGTTGCAGATACTATACAAAGGTAACAAAATGAAATAACATTTTGATATGGTTGTGACTCTTAAGAGTGATCTAAACAAAGTTTGTGTTTGACTGCCAGCAAACTAAAGGAAGAGTTCCTCGATACTCTGTAAAAGTAATTGACACAACGGGAGCTAGTGATTCTTTTGTTGGTTCATTTCTTGTCTCATTGGGCAAAGATTCTTTTATACTGGCACTACAAAAAAACATGTTATATTGTGATTAAAAAATTTTGACCAAAATTTTAGTCAATATAATTATGTCAAAAAATCTATCAACTCCTAAGGAATTAAATATTTGGTCATTAAATAATCAAAATACAAAACCAATTTTATGACGACTAATATATACATTACTAGAAAATAACTCAACTTTGACTATGATTATAATCATAAATTGGTAAAAAAATAATTGTTCTGATTAAATTTTGATCAAAATTCAAGGGTCAAAAGTTTTTGGTTAAAAATTTCAGTTGGTCAAAAATTAATCAAAAGAACCATTTTTTACCAATTTATGATTATATCACTCTGTGTGTCTTGCATCAATTGGTTATGTTTCTGTTGTTTCCCTTTTGTATTGAAATTGGTCGATCGAACTGGTCTTTTCATGGTATTTCTCTGTTATTTGAATGAATATAGTTTCAAAGTTAATGCCTAAGGAGAGAAGAAACAAATCTTGATGTTATCTCGTTTTATTACATGTAGAAAATGAGGTTACAGAAGATTTTGGTAGATAGATCATAACATCACACACCTAAACAATTAAGGCATAATACATATATGTAAAAAGAGCAAACATTTCGTGCTTTTCGACAAAGAATGAATCGAAAAGCACAAAATTGCATCAAATTATTAAAAGAAGAACGAAAACGGGACCAAATTACAGCAAAAAATTACTGATACTAACCAAAGAATAGCGAAATAGAGCAAGAAACAAAGAAGAGTAAGAAGAAAGAATTCAATCTTACCTAAGAAAAAGCAACACTGAGCGAGAATTCAATATCTAATTTCTTTTATTTTTAGTATCAAAGACCAATATTTGTTCCAATATTCACTTTTGCAATATTTTTTTTGGAATTTAATCCCACGAGTAAACAATTTTATAAGTAGTTAATATTCATTTATGCAATATTTTTATTGGAAACTTTAGGTAGTCACATGATCTTGCCTAGTAAAATATAGGTTATAGATCAAGTTTTGTCTATCCCAATAAAAATACTTAAATTTCTTTTCATGCATTCTACTAATACATTTTCAACAAAAAATCTAACAAAAATTAAATAATATGCATTATTGAGTTTCAAATGCAATAGAGAGATGGAAACACAGAACAATAATTCATCCTTATACAAAATTGATTATTTTCTTTGAGTCAAAGACAATGAGTTCGAGTAACAACGTTAAAGAATCCGTGAAGCACACTTGGATACTAATGTCCCCACTAATTAATATTTGGCTTTTGGGAGACACACAGTATTTGAGTATTTTCATGAATCCAAAAATAACATTTTTAAAATAAATTTGAACTTAGCTGTAACCACTTTAGTACTGCACCAACAATTGTAACAATTCTTAACATTTATTTTACCCAAAAAAAAACAGTTCTTAACATCAAAACCAAATTAAAATAAATAAATAAACATTTGATAGAAAAAATTACGATAGTAGGAGTTAACAGGTGCAAGTAGCATTTAGTCTAATGGTATGTGGTAAGTACACTAAAGATAAGTGCACTTGACATTTAGAGATCGAATATCACTGTCTACATTATGTTGGCTAATGAACTAGTCAGTTGTGACCCAATATAGACAAAAGAAACAGTTAATGGGTCCGTTCTATTTTGACGAATCAATCCATTAAATAAGATTAGATAATGATTATTTAATGTATTTTATCAAAATTAGAACTTTCTTATAAAAGATTGCATATCATTAAAAATCTAAAAGAAACCTAAAGTTAGTTATTCTGATTTATATAAGTAATATATTGAGAACATGAAAGTTAGATAAATCTTAGATATATAAATAGATGTTAGTATAATGGACGGAAAATTCTAAATTGCAAAGATTTGTAACTAAAGTAAACTAAGTTGAGTTTGTTTAGTTTGGTCGATGATTTTTTGGGGGTTAAACTTTCTTAGCTGCAAAACACTTTTGACCACTCGTAAACGTAAGTGACAAAAAAATCCTGATTTCTATGGATTCTGACCAAAAGCTTTGGTGATACACAATTAAACGTTAATTAAGCGCATGCCAATCTAAGGATCAACAACGAGTGATGAGTTCAATGATTAATACAGAAAGCATGAAATTCTGATAATTAAACGAATTTTTTATTGAAAAAGCTTGTACGTACGTTCATCG
This sequence comes from Lepidium aucheri, assembly GCA_900406435.1. Lineage (NCBI taxonomy): Eukaryota > Viridiplantae > Streptophyta > Magnoliopsida > Brassicales > Brassicaceae > Lepidium > Lepidium aucheri. The sequence goes on along the minus strand of OVBA01000548.1, from coordinate 55,378 downwards.
TAGCATTGCGATATATTTTATTCACGCTGTATAAGTCCCATGACATGCCTACAAGACCTAAAGAGCACCAAATCAGTTTTGTTTTCAGACAAAACTGATTTTCTTCGTCTGGTTAACGTATAATAGAAATGGAATCGTTAATTAGGTTTTAGTTTGTGTCAAGTATTCTAATGGCTCCCAAATTTTAGTACCCACAGTTTTGGTTGGATGCAGTTAAAATTAAGAATTGGAAATAATGATGAATCGAATATTAGATTATGAGTTTTCAACTAAAATCTAATTAACGATAAGAGGAAAGACTCGTATCTCATATGCATTAGTTATACTAGTTATGATTAGTGAAATAACTTTCCTTAATACCAAATCTAATCTATACTAATTAACAAATTATATTAACAATATCTATGTAATTGTTGTTACAAGTTTATTATTCAGAATAAACCTATTTGTTTATTTTTATCATATTACAAGTAAAAGTTTTTGAACCAAATTAATAGAAAACCAAAATTATTTCGACTTTAATTTGGTTTATAGTTCAAATACACATTCCAAACCAAAACTACAAATAATTTATCATATGAATAGTAGTTGGTACTTTTATGGTTACCAAAAATTCAAAACCAAAATAATCGAAAACCCACAAATGCTAGATAAAAAATAGTTATAAAAATGACTAAATAAAAATTTACGGGTTAAAGTAAAAGACTAGATTGAAGTTAAATGTAATAAATTGAATTAAATAATGATTCTTTTCGAAGTACGTTTTTGATACTCTTCACCTAAACTGAACAAAAATCGCAAACTTTGAAGTTAAAAGGATAACTAAACCGCATTTACACATTTGACAATGACAATGACAATGACGACGATTGCAACAAGTCGTGTTCTCACTTCTCTCTCTCTTATACGCGTTTATTCTTTTTCACTTTTTTTTTTATCTTCATTTTTCTTTCCCCATAAAATAACTAATTCTAGACATAAAATCCGATATCCAAAATCCGAATTAAAACCAGTCTAAAAAAGAGAAACTGAATCTGACAAAATATCTGAATGAATCATAAGATTATGTATATGAAAAACCAAACTCGAATCCGAATCAAAACCGAATAAATATCCAATATACTTTTGTTAAGATTAGGCTATTTTAAATTTATTTCTATTAGTTCTTCACTATTTTTAAATTTTTATATAAATACCTGAACCCAAATTCGATCTATACCCCAATCAAACTGAACCCCAAAAGTAAAAATACCCGAATAAGTTCTAAGTTACTATACCCGAAAATCCAAACCCAAAAAAACTTGAACCAAACTGTAATTGAAACCGATCCGAAAAAAGGAAACGAATCCGAACCGAACCCGATAAAATACTCGAATGGATCTTAAATTAATGTACCCAAAAAACCGAAACCAAACCCAAATCAGAACCGAATAAAAAACTGAATGGGTACGCGTTATACTTTTGATAAATTTAGCTTTTTTAATCTATTTCTGTTAATTCTTTACTATTTTTGAATTTTTATATATAAATATCAGAACCCGAACTTGATCTTTATCCGAACTAAATCGAACCTGAATGGATCCTAAATTATTAAACCCGAAAAGATCTGAACCGAATCTGAACCAAAATTTAAAATGCTCAGGACGACCTTAGGCCTAAAAATAACACTGGAAAGGGTAAAACCGTCATTTTCCTTCCCCCGTAAATTTCACTTGGAAGGGCAAAATCGTCAATTGCTTTCCCCATAAATTACACTTGGAAGGACAAAATCGTCATTTACTCTATCAAAAAGATCCTTTATCTCTCTCTACTCTCGTTAGCTTCAGTCACTCACTTGGCTCCTTCCTCAAACTCTCTCTCTTCGACTTTCTTCTTCAAACTCTCTCATTTTCCGGCGTTCTCTTCGACTTCTCCATTTCAGTATATCTCAGTTACGAGTAAGAGGAAGAAGAAGAAAGGTTACATCAGAGTTAAGCTAAAATGGACAAAAAGCAAGGTTTTTTCTCATCACTCAAAGACGAAGTCGTAAGAGGTTTATCACCATCTCGTTCTAGACCACATTCTCGTTCTCGTTCTCGTTCCACAAGCCCATCTCGTTCTACTCCTCACATGAAAGCTCTTCTTTGGGGTAGAAAGAAATTCATTGCAACTTCCGGTGGTTGTGGCGGAGGTAGTGAAGGTTATAACTTGCCACAACCTGAGCCATTGAATGGAAGATCCAGTAACTTAAGACCTGTAATGGAAGGTCCTGATCCAGATAATGATGGGGATTCAAAAAGACCCGGGTCGGGTTTAGGTCATTGGGTTAAAGGTCAATTGTCACGTGCTCCGTCCGTGACTATCAACTCTCCGGTGGCCACTTATCGGAGGTCCGATTTGAGGCTTCTTTTAGGTGTTATGGGAGCTCCTCTTTCTCCTATTAATGTCTCTTCTTCTTCTCATCATCTGCTTCAACTTACTCTCAGAGACTCTCCCATTGTTAGTCTCAGATTCTTCTTTAGGTTTTTGATTCAATTTCAATCGCAAATCTCTGACATTTTTGGGTTTTATTCTAAATTTGATTTTTGGGGCTAATTTTGGATTGGTTGGTGGAGTATTGTCATTATCTGGTGGGGGTGTGATTGATATGATAATCCTCAGATTTTTTGTTTCTATTATCGTGTTTGTGTGATCATTGTTTTCTCCGGTGATATGTTGTTTGTATTGTAGGAAACATCATCTGCTCAGTATATTCTGCAACAGTATACGGCGGCTTGTGGTGGTCAGAAGTTACAAAACTCTATTAAGAATGCTTATGCTATGGGTAAGCTCAAGATGATTACTTCAGAGCTTGAAACTCCAACAGGAACTGTAAGAAACCGAAACTCTACAAAGTCGGAAACTGGTGGGTTTGTTCTTTGGCAAATGAATCCAGATATGTGGTATGTTGAGCTTTCTGTTGGTGGTAGTAAGGTTCGTGCTGGCTGTAATGGTAAGCTTGTTTGGAGACATACTCCTTGGCTTGGTTCTCATACTGCTAAAGGACCAGTCAGGCCTCTTCGTCGTGCACTTCAGGTTAATCCTGGAACTGAATGTACTCACATTGTTTTGAAGTTGATACAATGCTGATTTTGTTATGTTAATGATGAACCAATCAGGGACTTGATCCGAGAACTACTGCTACTATATTTGCTGAATCAAAGTGTGTTGGAGAGAGGAAAGTGAATGGTGAAGATTGTTTTATTTTGAAGTTATGCACTGACCCTGAAACGCTAAAGGCAAGGAGTGAAGGACCAGCAGAGATCGTAAGACACATCCTTTTTGGTTACTTCAGCCAAAGAACAGGACTTTTAGTTCAAATGGAGGATTCCCAGTTGACCCGGATCCAAGCTAATGATGGTGATGCTGTTTACTGGGAGACCACAATCAATTCATCTCTAGGAGATTACAAACAAGTTGAAGGGATCATGATTGCTCATTCTGGACGTTCAATTGTTACCCTTTTCAGATTTGGGGAAGTGGCTATGAGCCACACTAGGACCAAGATGGAAGAAAGATGGACCATTGAAGAAGTTGCTTTCGATGTTCCTGGTCTGTCTCCAGATTGCTTTATCCCACCGGCTGACCTGAGGTCAAGTTCATTAACTGAAGCCTGCGAGTACTCAAGTCAAGAGGAGAAAGGGAAGAACTCGATCACTTTGGCTCATAGAGGTAAAGTTGCAGCCTTGGAGAAAGGAAGCTTGGACAATAATCTGGTTTGGAACATCGATGTCTAATTATTTAGGAAGATGCAATCTGTTTATAGTAATGCTGGTAACAACAATTGGAGCCTTGAAATCAAACTAACTAACCCCTTTGTTTAGCAGCTCACATATTAGGTAATTATACGATTGTTTTACTCTCTTTTTTTGTCACCTTCAATATTTTGGAGAAGGTGATTTGCAAAAACTGTGGCAGTGAAAGGAGAATTGTTGCTTAAATGTTGAATCTATCTCTATTCTTTTGCTGAAAACAATTAGATCGATAAAGTTACAGGGAACAATACAAATTTCTGAAGGTGAACTCAGGTAGAAAAAACTTTTGACAAAACACACTTCTCATATGTTTTTATTAGTTCTTTGGTTGTAAATCTTACAGAACCAATCCAAGTTTTGAATTTGAATCACATGGATTTAATGTTGTTGAAGACAAAGAACATTGATGTGATAGACAAAAGTTGAAACATTCTTTGATGTATGTAATATTGTTAGCTATAGTTGTTAGAGAGTGAGGTGTGTTAGGTACCCAATAAAGAAAGTGATAGTTTGGAATATGGAGGAACATAAATGGGATTTTATGAAAGGAATACAAATTTATGAACAAAGGGGTCCATATTTTTATGCTTTTGTAGCAAAAAATAGCTTTTTTGCACAACTGTTTTCTCTTTTCTCCTTAACTTTCTTTTAAGTTTGTTTTACAACATTGATTGCATCTTTTGATTTTATGTAATAATGACGTTTTTGTAGAGGAAACTAAGCTAACTCCATCTCCAGATTAAGACAAACAATATTTCTGAAAATGAAAACGTTATGTTGTTGAGCTTTAACTTCATAACATAACCAATTGTCGACTCAAAATTTGGAAAAGAATGTCTGATAACCGACAAGGTATTAAAAGAGAGATCACTGTAACAGAAGTTTTGTCTTGGATGAAAACATACATTACATTCTTAAAGGCTTGTAACTAATGGCACACAAAAACCGTTGCAAACACAAACATGTGATAGCAAGAACAAACAACACTCATGGGCAGACAAAACTCGACAACGATTTTAAGGTTGTCTAAAGCTTGAAGAAGAAGGATATGCGTGGCTATGGTTAGGAAAAGATTCTATGTACAAGTCTGACTAGTCTTTAGCTATGGCTCTACGGCAATAAGGACAATCTCCACAAGCTCTAATCCAAGGGTTTAAGCAAAAAGCATGAAAACTATGAGTACAGGGCAATGATATAAGCGTGTCACCTTTAGTGAAACTCTCTAAACATATGCTACAATCTCTGATCTCGGTTTTAACTTCGGCTGTGCTATAAGTTTGCCGGTGTAAACAGTTAATGGCATCTTGTGTGAGACCTTGTGGTTTCCTGTTGCCTTCATTAGTCACCTGAAGCCCATCTGGTTGAAAATTTGAATCTCCAGACTCCATTTGATCGTCTCCTAATGAAAGTCTGTTGCTTCGACAGAATTACAAAGTTAAAACTATAACAATTAAGCACCCAAGTTACTAGTAAAAGAAGCTCCAACGAGAGATCTTAAAGAATACAATAACACACTAAGTAACAAGAACCCTTCTTCCCAAAAACCGGATTTTTTAACTCTAAAATCTTAACCATGCCTAACTAGAATCAAAGAACAAATCAAAACATGCTTCAAAGAATCTTAATCAGACAAAAGCATAAAGTAAAACAGTGTTAAATTTGTGGTAAATTAAAGTACAGACCTGTTACTAGACAAGGAAACACCTCTTAATCTTTCCAAAAGTCTTGCTCTTGCAAGAAGAACAGCTCCAGGAAGTCTCTCAGATCCAGTTACGTTTCCAAAACTGTTACTTTCAGCTTCTGAATCAACACTGTTTGTATCCAAATACTGAGCAGTACCTTGAACATCACGAACTGGTCTACGTTCCTAAATTTAACAAATTTAAGGATAATAAACTGATCAGATTCGTATAACTAAACTACTGATAGTACTACTTTGGAGTAAGAAACTAACTGGAAGGTGGCAAAAGCGACGGAGACGAGGCGTTGCTCTACGGAGAAGATCACAGCCATCGGGATTTTGACGGTGAGTATGATGATTGATGCTTTGACGGCGATGATGATGATGATGATGATGATGGTGAGAGTGGAGTCGATAAAGTGAAGTAGAGTCGGATTCTAAATCCGGGTTGGATCGACCCGGACGAGATCTTCGTGTAGAGAAGAGTTCTGATGCGCTCGTCATACACCGAGTTACCAAAAGTCGTTAAATCTTTCAAAGAACACACAGAGAAACGATATGAGGTAAAGAGAAGATAGACATTGAAGAAGAAAAGTAAAAAAAAAAGAAACTACAGTGAAAAAGTGACGTCATCCCACTCGTTGTTGTCGGAAGAAAGACATCGTTTAAAACGGTGTCGTGTAGTGAAAACTAGAAGGAAGAAGCCCAATTATGTTTGGGCCTGTCCATGTGAAGTCCACTAATACACGCTACCCCATTTCAAAGTCAACTAGTTGGTTTTTTCAATTCATTTTTGAATTTTTTATTGTCAATGTTTTCATTAAATTAGGATTTAGTTTACTCATGGCCAACTCAGATACAATGATGCTAATATTTAACACCCTTTTATTTATTATTTCATGCTTATCATACAATTACATATATATTATTTTATAATCATATCTTTATCTACTTGACCAAAAAATATTTTTTTATCCGATTAAAAAATTTAATTATATAATATAACTACAAGCAAATTTCATTTAAATTCAGATCTTTCGGGTATACAATTGTTATATCTATTTAAAACACATATATATCAGTTTGAGTTCTGATCGGATACGCTCAGATCTAAATATTACCCGATATGTCTAAATGTATTCGGGTCAAATCAAATTTCTATTCGGTTAAATTTAAATTTACATAATATTTTAAAATAATTTGATAATTTGCGTAGGTTTTATTAATTTTTTTTTGCCGTCGTAAGTTTTATTAATCTATTAACATTTAAAATAATATTCAAATAGTCATATTCCATGTTATAGTTGGTATATAATCCTAGTATAAGTTAAAGTCAAAGTCAACTAGTTGAAGTATAGTACTATACTACTATTTTAGTTCTTTTAAAAAAAATTATTGTCACGATTTTATTAAATTAGATTTCGTATATTCATGGCCAACTCATAGAAAACTCAACATGTAATTATTAACATATTTGCAAACAATATTGAAAGGAAATTAATTTCTCGCAACTATAAATAAAGAGGTTGTAAGTGGCCTTAAATTCAGTGGCAGGAGTAAATCTACTAAATGGCAGGCGTACTTGCATAACCCAGGATCGAGTCCCGTCGCTTGCATTATGCAAGAACTTGGCTAATGGGCCGGCCGAACTTGGTTAATGGGCCGGTCAGTTGTGGCCCAATATTGTTGACAAAAATGAAAATAAATAAAGAGGTTACAATCGAACTCAGTATAGTGAATAGACAAAGAAATCACCATGGCTGATTCGAAGATGAAGCTCCACTGTGGTTTTCTCTTTGCAAGTTCAGCAGCTATCTTTGGTCTTAATGAGAAAGATGTTGACTTCGAGCTTGTGTTCGTAGATTGGATGGCTGGTGAATCCAATACCAAAACCTTTCTCTCTAATCTCAACGTATAAACTCTCTTAATTACTAATTAAATCTTACAAATCATCCAATTGTTGCTTCACATGTACTATGTTTTGTTTATTGCAGCCATTTGGTCAAGTCCCGGTGCTTGAAGATGGAGATCTCAAACTTTTCGGTATTATTATTATTTTTTTTCATTTTTTCAATAGCTAGCAAATATCAAGACCGATTTAGATTTTTTGGAGGTCTTTTAATTTCTCTAATGTATTAAAACAAAACTTGAAGATAAAACTCTTTATATATGTTTGTGCAGGGTTTAACACAAAGATTAAATAGAAAACAAGATAGAAGACGTCTGGTGTAATAAATAAAATCTTCTACCTCATTTTCTATTTAATCTCTGTGTCGAACCCTACACAAACAGTATGGTCTTAAATATCTTGAATTAATCACAATAAACTTGAACTTAAACAAGTTTTGTCGATGTTTAAAAAATTCTATACCAAAAGACTTTTCTATAGCCACAAAAAATCATCATATATATCGAACAAAATCGTATAACTATGATATAAGCCACATAAAAAATTAGTAGTTATACGGTTGTTGCTAGAAAAAATTGTGGCTAGACAGATAGTGACTATTTCATAATTTTTTGTGGTTTTTTTAGCTACGATTTTTTCATGATTTTTTTTTGCATGTATTTTTTGTCAATTTGATTTGATTTTATGCATACAGAATCAAAGGCAATCACACGATATGTAGCCGAACAATACAAAGACATTGGAACAAAACTCATACCAAATGATCCCAAAAAGAGAGCAATCATGACGATGTGGATGGAAGTTGATACCAATCAGTTTCTTCCTATAGCATCAACACTAATCAAAGAACTCATCATAAAACCATATCAAGGATTAGTCACAGATGTTACATTAGTTCAACAAAACAAAGACAAGTTATCAGAGATTCTAAACATCTACGAAACTCGTTTAAGTGAGTCTCCTTACTTAGCTGGTGAAAGCTTTACTTTAGCAGATCTTCATCATCTTCCACCGATTGATTACTTATTAAACACTGAAGAAGAAGACTTGAAAAACTTGATCTATTCACGGCCTAATGTAGCTACATGGGTTCAAAAGATGAAGTGTAGACCAGCTTGGGTTAAAACGGTTGTTATGAAGAATCATATTGTTGATTTGATGAAGCAACGTCGTTTGCCTAAAAGAGTGGATTCTTCGTGTCGTGCGTTAACTGTCTTGGCTCAGAAAACTGCCATGGAGATTAAGAACTAAGCAGTGAGTCATTTTGGTGTATTGTGTTGCTCATTTGTGTTGTTGGTTCTTATGAAAAAATATTGTGTCTATTGTGTTGAAAATAATTCAAAATGTGATTTATGTTTTTAATCTTGTAAACATTTGGTAAACTAGTAGCTTTCCTCAATGAAATTTACTATGGGATCTAGAGAATTGCAATATCACACCGAAAGTACACCCTACCATTATTATCAATCGTATCAATGATTTTTAGGAAAAATTTGGGTATTCGACGGATGTGATGATTCAAATTACATTAGCCAACAAAATGTGGGATTGTCAAAAGTCTACAAGCAACTAAAGTTAAATAGAGTCATCATCGAAGATTTGAGGACTGGTAAGCAATTGTTAATAAATTGAAAATAAATTTAATTAGTAATTTTTTTAACCGGTTTTGATTGGATTTTGTAATGAATTGTAGATATGCCACAAGCTACATATACTACCCTTGTGAAAAATGATGAATAAATGGTTATAGGAACGCTTACTCCTGATAATATTAAAGATATACCGCCAATAGTTAAGAAGAAGAACGAAGAAAAATGCTATAAGTATACAATGATATTCTCTATCTTTTGCTCTTGCTTTGAGTTGCTTTCTTTTCATTGATTCTACTGAGTGAAATCAATATTTCTAGTTCAATTTCTACTTTTCTCATAGTTTTGTCTTATCATACTGACTAGATGATTGCTCGTGTACTGCACAAAGTATATATTTGAAAAAAGAATATGATAAATTTATAGTTATTTATATTTACTCTCAATCATTATTTGTTATATTGTTATTTATATATATATATCATGTATTGTATTCTGGAAGTATTCAATTATATATATATATAAATGTTTATGTGTTTGTTTTATATTTATTATAATTTGTTTTTTGTTTGATATGTTCATTTGAAAATTTGATATTTATTTGAATTTGAATGAAATTTTGATTTTTTATATTGGTAAATATTAATAAGTTTATAAAGAGTGTAATTATCTATATATATATACTAATTTTTTATTTAAAAAATGTCTTGTACAACTATCAATCATTTTTCTAAGATTATGATATACAATTTGGAAAAAGCATATAGTTTTATTCATAATATGATTCATTCTAACTTACCAATAAGTTATTTACTTATATTGCAATGAATTTTATCAACTTAAAAATATACTCAAGTCAAAATATTATTAGCATTATTGATATATAAAATTATATTATACATAAAATGAAAATCTTATCATATTATCACACATAATCATCTCAAAAGTTTCACCAAATTCAGAGTTAAAAACATTCCACAAAGGTAAGATTTTAGTTTTTTATCTTTCATTTTTTGTACGACTTAAAAAAAAATGTCGTTGAAACCCATTATGAAGATACGATTTGTTTCAAGAAAGATGGATTTCTATTTTCTTCGTCAATCAATCAAATGTACCAACATATTCAATTATTAAATTTAGCTTTAGTTAAATATTTTAGAAATATTTTGTTAGTTACGAATCATATATGTAGGAAGAGTAAATATGAAATATCTCATATCTTATATAATATATATATAATTGAAACTCAACAAATATTTGAATAATGTTATAGAACGAGTAAATATAAAATATCTCATATCCTATATAAATTCGAGTGTCACTTAATCATGTATCTAATCATATTTTGTATCCTATATATATTTTAATTTCATTTGATGGTTACAATTTGATTTTATATTAAGAAAGACAGTTAAATTATAAAAAGTTATCATTTTATTACATTGGATATATATACATAATATATATACGTATATACTATTTTTGCATTTGATTTAGATATTGTCTATGTTTTGTAATATTCATATATTTTTATTAATTTATATGACAACCTACACGTATATTATTTTTTATTAAGTTATATATATTTTTAATACTTTTTTGTTACTTTTACTATAATTGGATCAATAAATCCTAATTTATAACCAAATTTCATATTCTAAATCTTTCTTTATTCATTTTCCTTATATCGGAAAAGAATTGATGCCGAGTGTCTAAGGATTAGTAAAGACACTTTTCTTAATATTATGAGAATAGAAATGTTATTTTCTTGATATATATATATATATATATATATATATCTTTCCATATGTTTCAAAATGTTGTTTCTAAGATTTTTAATGCTAATGGATTAATAGAAGGCATATATCAACTTATTTTAAAATTTTCTCTGTATTTAAAGTTTAAACTAGTTTTACATATTCTATAAGTTTAATTGTATTAATTATTTTCAAAATATTATATAAATTGAAGATTTTGGTTTTACAATTAAAAATAATAATGCAAAAAAAAAGTGAGTCGCTTTAAAAAATAAATAAAGAGAAGAGTCATATTTCCCGTTGTAACGGCTACTTCCCCCTTTGTATATTTCCTCCAATAGTCAAAAACAAAACAAAGATTAAGTCACCAATCAAATCTTCTTCTTCTTCTCTCTCGCGCTAATCGAATTTTCTCCAAAGATTTCGTTTCTCTGAATCTTCTTCGCTGATTTGATACCAAAAATCTGAGAAAATGATCAAAGCCGCCATGGATCTCGGTTGCTTGGATTTGGGATGTCTTTCTTCACTCTCTGACAAGAAGAAAACTGGAGTCGTCGGAGTTTCTGATTCTCATGAGTTTTCTTCTTCAGCTTCTAAATCTGGGAAGGTAATTTCTATTTAGAGATCGAATTCCATCTTCTGGCTAATGCATTTAGTTCTCCCGATTGAAAATTTCGAGTGACATTGGATTGAGTTTCTTCCTGTTGAATTCATTGTATCGTGGAATTGAATATAGTGTCACGGATTTAGGTTTTGTGGTTGTTCGACTTCTATAAACTTAGGGTTTTGAATAAACATCTAAACTCACTTAAACTTAGTGCTTAGAGGCTTTTTGCACTTTACTTGATCTCTATTTGAAGGTAGTTTTGTGCTTCTGCTGTTAAGTATCTGTTTCCCTGTCATTAATTGTATAATATTTGTTTAGATTTGCCATATGGTCGAGACTAGTTTTCATGAACACTGTTCGTTTATCTCTGGAGAAATGCAGAGAAAATCACCAAGAGAGACTTCAGCTCTAAGAAAATCAATATCAAAGAGGTCCTCTCAGCGTAAAACTTCACCTCTTGGCTGGTCCCCGCGCAGAAAGGGGGAATCGTATTTGAAAAGAAAGATAAAGAAGCTTCAGGTGAAATTTCAGTCTAGTTGTATACTCTCATTGATTGGTAATTGACAAAATTTTATCAGTTTATGAATACTGAAGATGTTGTTTGGTGTTTGTGTAGGAGGTTGGTGGAATGAACCAGACTCTTGATGAGACTCTTGGCGACTCAAAACCACATTACTGCAAAATTGTAAGAGAACAAATAGCTGTGAGAGAGGCTGCAGGTAAGGCCATGGAACTCCGTAAGGCTGCTCTGGTTGAAGCATCTTGGTGTAAAATACTTCGAGCTGCGAGGTAATTATAAGTTTTAGTAGCCGAGAAAATATTCTATGGTTCTTCTTTAGTTTTTCTAAAGTGTAGTTTTCTTCTGGTTGATAGGATCCCCAGTTTAGAAGCAGAAACATTGATGGAGAATGCAGAAAAGGCTGCGGTGGAAGCTTTTGAAGCGGCATCTGCAATGGGAGTGATAATGCATGATAAACCAAATAGCTCAAGGAAACAATATCAAATTGAAACATCAGGAACACATGGAAAGGGATCTCCGACTCATACCGTTACAGCATCTTTTGAAACTGCGTTTGATGTAGATAAAGAAGTAGCAGCTGCTGTTAAAACTGCGTTTGGTAGGCTTGCAAACTGCCCCTCTCTCAGTAAAGCTGAGTTTAAGGATCTTCTGAAGAAAATCAGCGAGAATCCTGATTTGCATGATAATCATGAAATCACTGAGATGTCTTCAGAATATGACACAGAGTCCGATTCTGAACTCGGCATTCTAAACAACGTTGATGAAGAAGCGGCTGACTCTAAGGAGACTTCATATTTCAAAATGAGACAGCTAAAAGTCAAGAGGCGGCAGTCCTTTGGGAAGCTTAGCACGGAGAAGCTAGTGGATATGATGCTCGATAGGCTTCAGGGCTTACAAGAAGATCAGCTTTCAAGTCTTGCTTCTGTGGTTGCAACTTGTGGTTTAAATGAGGCGTTGGCTGAAGTGGGTAACCACCAAAGGCGGCACACCACAAACATTGAACCAACTGCTTCGGACCATGGGAATACTTCTTCAGCGGATACAAGATCAAGGAGAGAATCTAAATCTGGGTCCTTGATGGAAGGAAAAACAACAAGAGATGGAACGGAGACGGAGATTCCAAGTTTGGATAAGTATCTAGTCAAGCACATGACCAAATTAGAAAGAGAAGTCCATGAAGCCAAAAGAGCTTCAAAGGACGTTTCTGACAAAAGCAGAAAGGTTCCTCAAGGTGTTGCAAGTGATCCTATTCCAGATTTGGGAAGCATTCTTGTGAAACATTCTTCAAAGCTTGAGAAGGAAATCGAAGAAGCCAAGAAGAAAGAGAATAACACATCAGAAGCAGTTTATGGAAATCGGAGGATTCAGAAGAGAAAACAAGCAGAAAAAATTGAGTCAGATTATGAGAGCTTAGACAAAATTCTGGTGAAACATGTTCCAAGGCTAGAGAAGGAGAAGCTGAGGTTCAAAGCTGAATTAGAAGAGGAGAAAGAGAACTCAAACACCAATGATGAAGGTAGCTTGAACCAAACACTGGAAAACAATAACCAGGGACCTGAAAACATGAAGTCGCCAAAATCGATTGTCACCAGGCAACAAGTGAGAGATAGAGAAATACAAGAAACTTGGGGTGGTTTAGGCCTCGGGGAGTCAAAGGGCAATGACCTAAAGAGACCTTTCACAAAGAAAACAGAAGCTACCGAGCCTTTAGGAGAAGAGACAAGACCTGTTCTGACCAGACGACAAATGAGAGACAAAGAAATGCTGGAAACTTGGGGTGGTTTAGGACTTGGAGACTCAAACCTATACCAAACAGTTAATAAGCACAAAAAGAAACCTGAAACAGAGAAGGAAACAGCAACACCATTGTTAACCAGAAGACAAGCAAGAGACAGAGAAATGCAAGAAACTTGGGGTGGTTTAGACCTTGGAAACTCGATTCGACCAAGTGTATCAAAACTTGAAAGAGAAAAGGTTAGTTTATTTATCTTGCTAATTGTAAAACAAATCTGTTTTCTTTGGTTTAACACAACAATCATTTTTGGTTTTGTTCTCGTAATTTGCAGGCTGCGTGGATTAAAGCAGAGAAAGAGGAAATGAGTCGTATAAACTAATCTGCAATGGAAGATAACAGAGGACAAACACTAGAACATAAGCCTTTCATTTAGATCTAGCAAGTTTCAATAAATAGTGTCAATTTTAATTGTTAACTGTAGTATTATTTTGGTCCTTTATCGTTGAATAAATAGATTAAAAAAATCAGACAAAACCATGAACACTGTTTTTTTTCTTCTCTGAATTCTTCGAGAAGCAGACCAAAAGAAAAATGAGTGAGAATCCATGGCAGCCACTTCTTCAAACTTTCGAGAAACTATCAAATTGCGTTCAAACTCATCTCTCCAATTTCATCGCCATTAAAAAGACTTCTCCTTCGTTATCAACAAATCAAAACCCAGTCTCATTGGACTCTTCTCTACCAATTACAAGTAGCAGTTCCAGTCTTCAGAAACTCCCTCACAAGGTACATATTTCTTCTTCAAATCTATTCGGTTTTTCAATTACTTTTCTGGGTTTCTTTTGCGGCTTCTCTTAACCTTCTTCTACCTATCATCACCAACGTGTTCGATGAAATTCCACAATGAACTCTTTTAACATTTTCTGGCTCAGAATTCGTCTCTCTCGGTATTGTTACCAAACATATGATTGAGATTAGATAATTTGAAACAAAATTCGGTGCTTTTTGTCCTGGAGTTTGTGTTACGAGCCAGGGGAAAAAGGCTCTCTGTATCGATATTTAAGGTTTCCTAACGAAAAGTTTCATCTTTTTAAGTGTTATTCGACCTTCTCAAGTCAGCAATAGATTTTGTTGGTATGAACATGTTTAATATTCACACCAAACCTACTTCATATTCTTTCAGGAAAAGTCTACAGGTCCTGTGACTAAAGAGGATCTCGGGAGAGCAACATGGACATTTCTGCACACTCTTGCTGCGCAGGTTGAGTTTGCTCTGTTTATTATTCTTCACAGAGTTAGAGAAATCTTTTGGGTATTGGTTGTTTATTGGCAAGCTTTGGGCATAGGGAAGTTGAGAGTGCTCTTTGATTCACATTTGTTCTTGCTCTAGATTGCTCTCTTTCCAATGAATTTACAGAAATCAATGTTTCTGGTTCAATTTCTGCTTTATCATACTTCTATCTTATCACATTGATGAGACACCTAGCAGTTTTTAAGTAGATGTATTTGAATTGATCAAGATCCAGTATGTATTCTAAAATATATTTTTCTTTCTTTCTCATTAGTATCCAGAAAAACCAACGAGGCAGCAGAAGAAAGATGTTAAAGAACTGGTATAACTTTACTTGCCCTACTCTATGATCATATATGATTTTAGATGTTAGTTTAGTAGATGAAATACAAGAAATTGGTTTTAATGAACTCAGAAGCTAAAACTTTCAGCTTGAAACTTCTAAAAACTTATCAAGGCATTACTCTTTAGATCAGTCATTCACAAGAACCTGCAGTCCAAAGTGTTTTTTCTTCCTGTGAAAGCTAATAATACTAAACATTTTTGTCTGTAGATGGCTATACTTTCTCGAATGTACCCTTGTAGAGAATGTGCAGATCACTTCAAAGATATACTAAGGTAATGTTATAGTATACCTCATTGCAACATACTGTTGTTGACTTTGATCACTTGCTCAGTCGCTCTCTCTTGGTTCTGTTCATAATAGAGCGAATCCGCCACAAGCTGGATCTCAGGAGGAATTCTCGCAGTGGCTCTGCCATGTACACAACACCGTAAATAGAAGGTAAACTGTAGGAAGAGTAATGTTAGCGTAATGAGGTTCTTAGTGACATTCTTTCAAAGTGAAGGAACATAGTTAAAGAAAAAAAGTCATAGTTTTATAAGGATCTAAACTGGAAGAAGTGAGAACTTGTGATCGATTTTGTGATTCTTAAATTGTTTTGCAGCTTGGGAAAATTGGTGTTCCCTTGTGAGAGAGTGGATGCAAGATGGGGCAAGTTAGAATGTGAGCAGAGAAGTTGTGATCTCCATGGAACTTCTATGGACTTTTAGACACATAGTTCCGAATGAAATCCTATGGGCTACTCATATTTGTATGCAAAATTATCTAAATCTAATATATGAAATTGTTTCCAAATGAAATTGCTCTATTTACTATCATGTTTTATGAAATTTGAAGTAAAGAAAAGCTATAGTGATCAATATAGAACTCCACAAAAGGTTTTCAAAACTAATTCAAATCCTACCAAATTTAGGCACTTATAATGAAAGCTACATAGTCTACTTTATAATATCAAAATCACACATAACTTCTGGAAAAGTTCTACTGAGGCGTCAAATACTTAGCTGTATTTGGGTTTTGACTTCGTTATTACTGGGAGATTTGTAGGATTCATTCTCACCCATATAGTTCTCTTATCTTTATTCTTGCGATACATTCATTCGCTATAGGAAATTTTGTCATCATTTCGAGCTTTGAGTGCTTGACGATGACTTAAGTCATCAATTTTGAGGTAGCAATTTCTTGGGTTTTTGATCTTTGATTTTAGCTAAGTCTTTTTTTGGGCTCAAATTAAAACGTTTCTCTCATGTGAACTTTATTTATAGAAAAATGTCTATTTTTTTAATAGTAGTCATAACTGATCGGTCCATTAGCCAATAGACAGTGAGACTTAATCTTTAAATGTGTGATGATACCTACTTTTAGTGGATTCACAATCCACTACCTTAATCGACTTGGCTACATCCGCCCCATATACAATCTTTTTTTGATTATCTAAAATAAAATGCATAACAAGAATTCTTGGAATTCCTTGGGGATTCTTGATTGGTGCTGAACTAACTATAGTGCAAAATCGTATTTCTTTGGTTAATAAAACTAGCATCTTTTACACATTTGTATGAAGAAAAGAATTTATCTAGATTTGCGGTAGAGTTTGTAAGACCATAACTAATCCTAAAAAGAACGAATGGAAAAAATAGCATGCCGTATAAAGAGAGAATTCCGATAACTTTTTCTTTTTCTTTTCTCGTCGATACACTTATTACTAAACTAAAGTCACTTCACACGAAAAAATGTCTCTTTTTCACTGGATTTTGTATTTATCTTCCAAGTTAGTAGTCTATAAATTTTCAGTGAGGAAAAAACGAATGAAAGAGTGGTAATAATAGTACAAAAAGATTAGGCGTGCTAAGATTATATCCATAGTTAATATGTTTTGGGCCTTACATAGCTTTTCGTGCTATAAGGGAAACGTTACCTCTAAGAAACATGGGAACAACCAAAATCAAGTACTTATATCACATCTTAGTTTGATTCAGTAGCACGCATTACTGTTAGATTATTATTATACTATTTTATTACTTAATAGTTCTATATTAATATTATAATATTTTATACCAACTCTCCATGTGTATCATGTTTTGTGCATAACCCATATTTTATAAAATCGATAAACTTTTGTTTCTTCAGCTTCAAATATAACCTCAAAAACTTTTCTTTTCATTATATACAGAAAAATATTCTTTTTGGGGATTAACTAAAATATTCTTGTTAAACTTGCATTTTGTATTATTAGATTTATAACTTTCAGTTACACTTGTATAATAGTGATTTAGGTAATACTAAAATTTAGAAGAGTAATAATGTGATATTTCGGATTTGGATGTCTCTAGAAACAAAACACATTTACACATGATATTATAAATATTTACATGATTCTCTCTAACTTCGAGATTAATTAGATCTCATGACCCATTAACTCGTAAACATGTTGAACCGGCTCGGAAATAAAAATCTTTGATGGGTCTAAAATTTTTGGTACTAATGTGTTTATAGTGTTTTCGCTGAAAAGTGTAATATGGTAACCTGAATTATATTTTTTTTTGTCAACTAGTCTAGTGGCTTTTAAATCCTGCTTCTACTACTGCAAGTAGAGGATTCAATCCCTGATGCCTTGAAGATTTGTAAAGTGACAACGTCACTAGGCTACATGTCCTCGGCAAATTATAAAATAATTAGTGAATATATTACATAAACTCTGCATATACACATTATCTAAATTAATAAAGTGAAAAATCCTTTGATAAAGCTTTTGAAGAAGAATGTGTTGGGATTAAGTGGAAAGGAAGTTCAAAGTCTGGAAAGTAGAAAGGTGACAATATTAAATTAATACAATATTACTTTATACTTATTTGCCAATAGGATTAAAATTAATATTATAATTACTTTCAAAGTTGGTTAACTAATATTGGTCTCTTAAGTGAATAGAATAATATGATTAGTCAATAATCTAAGGAGTATGCTTCAAGTCACATGATCTTAAGAAACTTGGCTCATAAACAAATATCTAATCAATAGTATATGAGTTTTTGTCTTTTTTAATAAACCTTAATAGTTAATATATGTAGTAATGGACATGAGTCTTACATGCGTGTAGTTCTATATTTGACCTAACTTAAAAAAAAAAAATTATTTCTAATAGGACCCAACAATCTTATGATCTATGCAATGATATCTAACGAAATATTTAGTTTGCACCGTGGTCATATTGTTACATCTAGAATTTTCTCCTATTTCTGCAAAAAGAAAATACTTTCAAGTCATCAGAAATACAAACTAATCATCTTACGTTATTAAATAATATAAGTTATACATAATACGTAGTATAATTCATATATATAACATTTTTACACACTACAAAAACAAATTTGTATTGATACGTAATATTTTGTCACAATAACATATATTTCGTCATAATAAAAATATATTGTTACGAGTTTGTGACGACCTGTAAATAGTTACAATACAAATGTCACAAATGCATATTAGTAACATAAATGTCGCAATATACTCGTGACGAATAAATTTAGTATTAATTTTGTCACAGATAGTTACGGAATAGAATCAATGATTCGTAACAAACAAAATTTGTAACAAAATTGTATATAAAACATCACAAATTATTACTAATATTCATAGTTACAATAGGTCATAGTGACAGTCACATACATATATAGTTCTGAGAACTTAGATTTAATATATATACATCATAATTTTAAAAAATTTGATAATAAATTTTATTGCATATAATTCATGATTTCGTATGACTAACTTGTATTTTTTGGAATAAACGGTAAAATTATAAACAATGGCATTTAAAGGGCATTCGCATAAATTTGTGACCTATAAATATAAGTTAAATGGATTAAAAAACTTCTATAACACAATTAAAAATGTAAAACTCATCTGGCTTGATTGGTCAAATGGTAAAAAAAGTTTTATAATGTAGATCTCACTACAACAAAACATTAAGTTAGCAACACTTTTTTACAACAATATTACGACGTATATTTTAAGACGAAGTTACAACGATTCTACGCATTTGCAAAATTACCAATAAATTTACAACGAAAGTCTTGTTACGATGATCTTATTACAATGAAACACTGTTTGTCCCTAATTCATTGTAAAACCTGTTTACAACGAATTAGGGACGAAAATCGATGTTGTAAACTGCATATTTTCTTGTAGTGTCTTTTAATTAAGTTATAATAAAATGCAAACAATTTTTGTCATCACTAGATTAATTATTGGTCTAGTAGACTTACATATAACACTTTTGGCTTGAGAAATGGCTTCCTCTTCATCCACATTTTAGTTAATACTAGTTGAGAGAACGTATATATAGTTCAATGATTTGTATCATGAACTATCATGTAGTGTTTAGGTGAGTTAAAGAAAAATAAATTAAAAACTTCAATGCGAAAAAAAAGAAGTGAAATCATTACACTTCACACTATTGCTTTTTTTAGTGTAATGAAGTTGTCAAAGTAGTTAAAGGGTGTGTTTGTGTTTGTGATAGAGAGATTGTCTTAAAGGCCTTTTCTCTTTTTTCCAATAAATTAACAATCAAAGAAATACTATTAGATCACCCCCACACTTTATTCAACATTTTGGTTTAGTGGTTTAACAACAATATTTATTTTATTTTATTATAAGATTCATAAGACAATTAAGTTAATTATGTTTTGATTAGATACAAGATGAATGAACATAATCCCGGAGTTTTGGGGTTGTCCCGTATTCTGCTTTCGAGTCTATTAAAATACTTTTAGAAAATATGACAATACATGATCCATAATTTAAGTTTTATTTATGAATTTTACCTACGAAATTACATAATTTTTTTTTGTCAATAATAGACCACAATTGGTCGGTCTATTAGCTAAATTCATACATAATGCATGCGGCATGATTCGATTTCTAGATATACAAATATGCATGTATTTAGTGAATTTACCGTGTGCCACTAGGCTAAATACCAATTGTAAACTATATAAATTTTTTGATGATAGATAAAATTTACATATTTAATATGTAGTTGTTCATATGACTATGTGACTTTTTAAAATCAAATTTTAATTAAAATATGTAAAATTAGATTATAACCATTTGACCAAACATTTTCCACAATATTTACTTATTCAAAAAATGAAATCTTGTTATCATAATATTACGTACATTTTATGTAAATGATATCATAATGTAAGCTTAAAGCTTCCAAATACAATAATGTTAGTACAAACCAAAAAAAAAATGTAATATATAGAAACACGAGTAGATTATGATGCATGCACGTTTTCTTTTTCAACCAAATATTAATAGAACCACCCAAAAAAAAGAAAAAAATTTTACGACACTAAGTCAGTAACTGACTCTCTAATAAAACGAGTGAGAACATCAACTTTATAGTTCACAAATCTCAGAATTACATGAAGAAAAAAAAATACGGAAAAAAGATTTCAACCTGAAAAAAATTTCCTAAGAATATGTGAGATTCCGTGAAATTGTCAAGGATAGGTGAATCAATATTGGTGTTCAATTGAAAAATCTTAAGACACAAGGTTTCAATCTCTCTTCGATATAATTGGAAGGTAAAAGGAGATTTTAGAATATGAGCCTTAGTTATAAATTGAGTCTTGTCGATCCAATTGTTTGAAAAAAAATTTTTTATCATAGAATATTCACCTAATATAAATTTCATAAGAATCTATATGAAAGAAGTAGTAGCATTATTTATTAGTATCTATATCCGTATATATAGTGATACAATATATTTCTCATTACTACTTTTTGATATATATGTTATTCGCATATTAAAAACTAACCATTTAAAAAAAAAAAAAACCTCATTGTTGTTGACAGTATGAGGAAATGTTTTTATCAAATAGGTAAATGTTTATGTCAACTTTATTTTTATCAAAATTCAACTATAGGTGTTTTGTATTACATGATATTATTAAAGATTTGGAGGATTACGAGATTGAGTTTTTTTGTCAATAATTAGAGTAGACTAAGATTTGGACTTACTACCTGGTATAAAACTAGATAAGAGACAAATCAACTGAATCATCTGCTTTTTAATTTATAGGTTAAATTTGTCGATCCAATTTTTGATTAAAAAAAAGTATTATATATCGTAATACCGTATCACTATTATTTATTCCCTCCGTTTCATATTACTTGTCATTCTAGCCTAAATTTTTTGTTTCATTTTAGTTGTCATTCTCATTTTCCAATGTAATTTTTGATATAAAAATTATCTCATTGTCCCTAATTAAATGAATAAAATATTAAATCGTTTAGAATTCTAATAGTCAAATAAGGGCATAATAGAACATTCACTTATTTTCTTAATATGCGTGTCAAACTCTAGAATGACAACTAATATGAAACGGAGGGAGTATAATAAATATGGTTTTCAAAAAAATAACGTTAATAATAAATTATAGAGAATGACAAAGTTATAATTATCTTGAGAGTTGTTTAAGGAAGCTTTGAGTCTAAGCAAAAATGACTAAATATGGACTAACTAATACTCACTCCAAAGCAAGAAAATATTAATGGAAGCTTATAGTGACATTACATCTTTTGATTTCTTATAAATATTTCCTTATTACTAATTACAATATACATTACTTTGCTTGTAATGATATTTATATGATCTCTCTCACATAACACACATTAGCAAGTTTATTCCTTTAAGATTAAAAAGGAATAAAAACATTTATTGACCTTATCTTTTTCTATATAGTTGACTCTATATTGACCACAAACGACCAAACCAATATAAAAAAAACATATTATTTTTATAAAGAATTTGCTATATATTAATCGACATCATATGTACACCTCAATATCTCTTTATATGAAAATAAGCTTACAAAATAGTATTTCTTTTTTTGTGATAAATATAATTAACTTGGAAACGTAAAAATTAGATAATGCCGACTACGTCTTCATTTCATATTCTAGAAAAATGAAAACTCTTTTTTAATATATTAACTATTGGTTCGATAGTACTCGATCTATAACCTAACTCTATATGCTTTATAAAATTACATGGGACAAATACAACTTTCCAAATTTTTGTCTAGAGTCAAGTTTTGATAAAAAGTATAACATAAATGAATATTTAAATGTTCGACCAAATAGAATTTTCCGCATCTTTTTTTTAAATACCTAGTTACAGTTTTATTTTTCACTTCTAAGAATATAAATTAAGTATACAAAATCACACAAAAAATAGGTAAACTAGTTGGTTTTTTCTGATTTAGTTAGGTACTATATGGTGAGTTCGAATTCCAACCAACTCCAGTTAAAAATTTTAGACTATAGATCCGACTTTTTTCGATCCAATAATTACTTATTAAAAAAAAGTATACAAAGTTACAAAACGTATGTAATATAAACTAATAATATATCAAATCAATTTTCGCTACAAAAACTATAAATAATATCACAAGTTTTAAAACGAAACGGTAAAGTTTCGGGATCGAATCTCACCGCCTGCATTACGCAGGAACTTGGTTAATGGGCCGGTCAATTGTGGCCCAATATTGAAAAAAAAAATGGTAAAATCTCTCCAAAATGTATATTTTTCTATTTTATATACTTTTTTTTTAGTTTACTTATATCATTTTCTCTTACTTTAAAGATTTTGTTTGCTTATATATATAGTTAATATTTATTTGTGGGTTAAGATAAGATAATTATTTAGAGGTGCTTAAGTGGTAACTTTGAAAGGTCTTTAAGTAAAAGAGAACCAAAAGTAATCCTCAATGACAATTCTAAGAAAAGTATCAATTTGAGATCACATGCAAATATTCATTTTAACTTTTCAAAAAGCATTAAAGATAAACCGAATTTTCTATATATATGTATCAATTAACAACAACAAAAAAATGTATCAATTGTTTAGTTATGTGAATTCAATTAAAACAAATATTATTGAATTTTGTGTCATATAAATCAACAACGATTAATTTGTGGTTAGCTGGAAATAGGAAATGTCTACAGAAATTCAATGTTTGTAATTATGGTAGTTAGCTAATGGCTTCACGTAGCCATTATTTTTTTTTCTCATACTTCACGTAGCCATTATAGATCACAAATTCTGATAAAACTGAAATTTGACGATTTAAAATTTCCTTAAAATGATTTCATAAATAATAGCAAAAACCGTATGATTTTTGAAAATTCAAATGAATATATGCATTAAATATGACAAAAAAGAAGAAGAAGATATGCATTCAATATCTTTTAACAATAAAATATCAAAAATATCCCATTAGATATTAGTTTCAAATTCAATAAAATTGAGAAGAAAATGGATTTACTTGCAAGTGTTCTTTAGTATAGTGTTATGTGGTAAGTCTAAAAATTGAAACTTACGGTTTATATTATGTAGGAATTTGGCTAATAAAACGGTTAATTGTAAATTAAAATAAAAAATTCACATTTATATAAACAAAAATTAGCAAAATCACCAGGTTCCAAGATTAGTTTGAGTTTTTTTTTGGACATTAGATTCTCCAATTATAGATTTGTTTTTATATATTTTGGCAAATATAAATATAAGAAATATTTTTAGCATTTTTTTATCTTATATATACTCATGCGGTTACTTTTGTATTTTTCTACCTAAGTATATAAATTTTTATCATAAAGAGAGGAAAATTGATATTTTATTGCTTCTCTCTTATGGAAGGAAAAAAATTGCAAAAATTATGGTTATTAGTTTATGTAATTGTTTCTAATTTTGTTTTGTACTTGAAACATGAAAGTAATTAGAAAGATCTAATCTTATTATAGAAACTGAAAAGTAGAAAGGTTCACCAGAACTCAAAAAATTAAATTAAATTATGATCTTTCATAAAAAATTAAAGAATAAACATCCAAAACAAAATAATTAATTAAATTAAAACATTATAGTTTAGGGCAAAACAAAGTCTCTAAGGTTGATGTAAACATCTGAAAAAAGCAAAAAATAAATAATAAAAAAAAGATATACTAAGAGGCTTAAAGAGCTCACATTTACACAAAAAAGTTTCTCAAGGAACCCCCAAATCCACAAACCCCACTTGCAATTTCTCTCCCATCTCCCATCGCTCTCTCTTTCGTTTTCTTACTCTCTGTGAAGCAAAATCAAATTCCAAATACCCTTTTGTTCGATTTGCAGTGATAATCTCTGAAATTTTTGGGGAAGAACTGACAAATCTCTTAAATGCAATGTGAAGATCACGAAGAAGACGAAGACGAAGAAGAAGAAGAATTAGTAACTGTTTTTTTTTTCCTTAACAATGGTGGCTGCAACGATTTCCACCACTGAACAAAGAAACCCACCTCGAGATCGACCTCAATCTGTTACTAACAATGGCGGACAAAGAAGACCTAGAGGCAAACAAGTTCCTTCTCGCTACTTATCTCCTTCTCCTTCTCATTCTATCTCTTCTAACACCACAACAACAACAACTACGACTACTACTACAACAACCACATCTTCTTCTTCCTCTTCTTCTTCTCCAGCAATACTCAGGACAAGTAAACGATACCCATCTCCGTTACTCTCTCGTTCTGCGACGAATTCCGCTTCTAATTCGAGTAAAACACCTTCTGTGTTACCTAAACGGTCTCAATCGGTGGACCGTCGTCGACCCTCGGCGGTTCCGGTTACTGTAGGCAGTGAAATGTCGGCGGCTACGAAGATGCTTATAACTTCCACTAGGAGTTTGTCTGTTTCGTTTCAAGGTGAAGCGTTTTCTCTTCCGATTAGTAAGAAGAAGGAGGCCTCTACGCCGGTTACTCACCGGAAATCTACTCCGGAGCGACGGAGATCGACGCCGGTTCGAGATCAGAGAGAGAACTCAAAGCCAGTAGACCAACAACGATGGCCTGGAGCTTCTCGGAGGGCAAATTCTGAATCTGTTGTTCCGAATTCGCTTTCTAGAAGCTTAGATTGTGGAAGTGATAGAGGAAAGCTTGGATCTGGTTTTGTGGGTAGGTCAGTGTTGCACAATTCTATGATTGATGAAAGTCCTAGGGTTTCTGTTAATGGGAGATTGAGTTTAGATTTGGGAAGTAGGGATGAATATCTGGAAATTGGTGATGATAGCCAGAGAAGACCAAACACTGGTTTGACGTCTAGTGTTTCATGTGACTTTACTGCTTCGGATACTGATAGTGTTTCTTCTGGTAGCACTAATGGTGTTCAGGAATGTGGCTCTGGTGTTAATGGTGATATCTCTAAATCAAAGAGCTTGCCTCGTAATATTATGGCTTCTGCTAGGTTCTGGCAAGAGACTAATAGCCGGTTAAGACGGTTGCAGGATCCAGGTTCACCTTTATCCTCTAGCCCAGGTTTGAAAACCAGTAGTATATCATCGAAGTTTGGTCTTTCAAAACGGCTTTCTAGTGATGCTGTTCCTTTATCATCTCCTCGTGGTATGGCTTCCCCTGTAAGAGGTTCTGCTATTCGCTCTGCCTCACCAAGTAAGCTTTGGGCTACAACTACGTCATCTCCAGCTAGGGCACTTTCGAGTCCTTCTCGAGCGAGAAATGGAGTTGCTGATCAAATGAACGCTTATAACCGCAACAACACGCCTTCGATTCTTAGTTTCTCTGCTGATATTAGGAGAGGGAAAATTGGGGAAGATCGTGTCATGGATGCACATTTGTTGAGGCTTTTATATAACCGTTACCTGCAGTGGCGATTTGTCAATGCGAGGGCAGACTCTACTGTTATGGTTCAAAGATTAAACGCAGAGGTATGGCTTTATTATGGGTTTTACTTTTCCTTTTGTGGTCAATAACTTCACAGTTATGGTTATGTGTCCCTTCTGGGCCGTAAAAATACTTTAAGCCTCTGCTGCAGAATTAGAAAGGGTCTGATTTGTACTTCTGTATATAGGATCTTGATGAGATTAGTAAGCACTTATAGAAACTCATGGTTAGGCTCGTTCTAGGTGTCATCATCCCAGATAAATTCATGACAATTTGGAGAGGAAGCATGAGTTTTTTAATCTTACTAAGCTAAAACAGTGAAAGGCTAGTTAATTGTACTGCATATAATAAAGAATGAGGGTCTACTTAGTTCAAATCTTTGAAGAACAAAATTTAAGTACAAACTAAAGCCTTTGTTTTTACCGGTTTCTGGGGTAACATATAATGTTAGTTTACTCTTTTTTTCTCTTTCCCAGAAAAACCTGTGGAATGCATGGGTATCAATCTCGGAACTGCGCCACAGTGTCACTTTAAAACGAATTAAGTTGCTTTTGCTAAGGCAGAAATTGAAACTGGCTTCTATTCTGAGGGGACAGGTAAGAATGTGAACTCTTTTACGTTTTAACAACTTCTTACCTATAGGGCCAATGTCGTAGTTAATTAGTTGTTTCTTTCCTATGTCTAAGAAAAGACAAATATTCTGTAGAATTTGGCTTAGTGCTATCTTCTTGCTGTATCTAGAAAAGAAAGTTCTGGATGAAACTCAATTATTGCAGAATCGTAATTGTCGGAACAGGTTTGGTAAATGAATCTGGAATCTAATTAATCATCTATATATGGTAGGTAGATTTAATATCTACCTCTAGAAGTTGGTATACTTACTTGCTTAGAATCATTCCACAAGACAACATTCTGTATCTTTGACAAAGAATCCGGATAAGAAACATGAGATTTTATTTAATTTGAAATGAAAACCAAATAGTAAATCCTATAGGAGAGGCATATAAGAATGAATTTAGAGATTGTTAATATTATTTTTTGTATCAATAGTTCTAAAGTTGCTGGCTGTATTTATTAAATTGTAGATGGGTTTTCTAGAAGAATGGTCGGTCATGGATACAGATCATTCAAGTTCTCTGTCAGGAGCAACTGAATCATTGAAAGCTAGCACGCTTCGTTTACCAATAGTAGGAAAAACAGTGGTGAGTATCTCAGTGATTTGAAACCCTGATATGATTGTTTTGCTGTATCTAAATACGTTTAGTTAGTTATAAAATATTTAATATGCTTCTCATTGTGTTTAGGTTGATATCCAAGACCTCAAGCATGCTGTGAGTTCAGCCGTTGATGTAATGCAAGCTATGTCATCCTCCATATATTCACTGACGTTGAAGGTAAAAATTCTCTTTCTTTCTCGACTCTTGATTTTTGCAGTTAAGACACATTTAGATTGGGTTTATTGAACCTTTTGGGTCTGAAAATGTAATCTGTCTTGAGTTATTCTATACAAAACCCATGTGTTTGGTTGCTTAAGCTCAATTATGTTGTTTAGGTGGATGAGATGAATTCAGTAATGGTCGAAACCGTGAATATAACTGCCAAGGAAAAGGTTTTGCTTGAAAGATGTCAAGGTTTCTTATCAAGAGTAGCAGCTATGCAGGTAAAGGGTCTCTATCTGTATTTCCCTCTACCATTATCTTCTTGTTTTTTCAGATTGAGATCACTCTGCAATGCCTTTAACTCTTTTCTGATATCACTTTGGGTTAAACGCAACAATCTCAGGTTACGGATTGTAGCATGAAAACGCACATATTACAACTAAGTCGGATACCAATCACAAGCAGCTTGACTTCACAACTGTAGAGAAACTGATCTTTCCTCAAGAGAACAAATTTGTTCTTTTTGACTACACTACTCACCAAGAACAGATTTGCTAACACGGGCCTTTTCCTTCCTCGAATCCCGACCTTATCGTTTTCAAACCAAGATCAAGGTGAGATTCGTGGATTATTATCATTTCTCTCTTTATCTTTCTCTAGTAGTTCTACGTTTGTTTTTAAGTAAGATTGCAGGTAATTCCACTAAAAGTAAGTAAGATTAGTTTTTGTATACAGAAGTTTTTTCTAATGGTTCTTTGGTTTGTGTACATATAAAGATGTAGTAATGTATGACCTGATGAATCACTAATTTTGTCTCTTTCTAGTTTTAAGGTTGTCTCGTTTTATCTTCTAAAGATGTCTTTATTGTGTCTCTGTCATCACTAAAAACAGGTATAAGTTAAAACAACGACACTCTCTTATAATGCCTAAAACAAAATCAGAAACAAAGAAAGCAAAAAACTTGATCTCCTACAGTGAAAACAAAACCTTTCACATGTTAGCTACTTGGCTAAGTTTAGATCACTTTCAACTTCATCTACATCTCCACCGGCTAATTCATCAGCCTCCGGCAATGGCGGTTGATTAAGATCTAATAACCTCCTTAAGCTCTGTACTTGATTCCTCACTTGTGTCACTTCACTCCCATTACTACCTGGACTCCACTCATCTCCTTCAGAAACAACTTTCTCCGAACAGCGTTTGTGATCGCCAGTAACACCTATGATCAAAGTCGCGTCCTCACTGTGTTTGTGATCGCCAGTAACACCTTCTGTGATAAAAATCACGTCTTGACTGCGTTTGTGACCGCTAATAACACCTTCTGTGATAGCAATCGCGTCTTGACTGCGTTTGTAACCGCTTTGACCGCCTTCACTCTCCTTTAGCTTCTCCTCTTGATCCAACACATAGTTTACAACATTCTCATCACTAGAACTCAACTTATCTCCGGCGATAACAATCGCGTTCGGACTGCGTTTGTAGCCGCCTATAACACCTTCACTTTCTTTAATCCTCTGGTCTTGAACCAACACATGTTTTACAGTAGAATTCGCATCACTAAGACTCAATTTGTCTTCACTCATAACAACAACGTCCTGATTGCCTTTGTTACCACCAAGATTTCCATTGAAGTGAAGTCGTTTATGTCCACCAAGAGCTTGTCCTGTTTCAAACACTTTATGACATTGAGAACACTTATGGATTCTCCCAGACGGTAACAATGTCTTTCGTTGCGGTTTTCCACTCGTTTCTGCGTTTGTGTTTTCAACAATTAGTTGTTGTCTGTGACTAGCTTTGTGTCCACCTAAAGCTTGATAAGAAGAAAACTCTCTTCCACAAACGTTACACTTAAACAATTCCAACTTCAAAGATTTCCTCGATAATGTATCCGTTTGCGGTTGTATTGGCGTTTGCGTTTGCGGATTATCAAGTGCAATCTGAACGAGAGTCGCCGCAGCTTCGACCTCTGCATCATCGTTCATAAAACGCTGACGTTTTAATCGTGGACTCAAAGAAAGCTCTGCGTCATAATCTTCTTCTTCTTCGTTTCTTCTTCGTTCGACCTTGTCTGCATCTTTACCTAGGGCTTGAGGATTCATACTTCTTCTCCAAACTGTTTCTATCTGTTTTTGAGTTTCACTTGAAGAGAGTGTACAAGATCAAGAAAGTTCGATTAGTTTGGTGACTGTTTTTGTTGACTCACAGAGACTTGTGTGTATATATATATATATAGGTAATTAGGGTTAAACCAACACTTTCACTTGTATTCCCCAAAGAAAAAGGAATTTTTTTGAATGGAACTCGACTTATTTACATGCCTTGTGGGACACGCGTTATATCAAACGCNCGCGTTTTTTTTTTTTTTTTTTTTTGATAACTATTATTCTTATTTTCAAATCTAGATTAAATCTCTATCTCTATATATAATAAAACTGTAGATTAAATCTAGATCCATATCTTTAAAAAAAAATTCTCTTAATAATATTTGATAAGTTCCTTTAACTAATTCTTATTAATATCTTTATCTACATAATATTATTAATTTGCAGGATTTTTAACATAAATATATAAATATAAAGATAAAACGATTAAATATAATAAAAGTCTATTATATAAAAACACGAAAACCAAATATATTTTTTTTGGTAAAAAATAATATGACATAAATTTTGGACGAGTTTACATAGAAAATATTTTATAAAAAATTATTACTTTTAACTTTAAACATAATATCTTATATTCAACTAGATCATAAATAAATATAAAAGCTTATAAAAACTAATTCATAATAATCATGATATATCATACAAAAATATTATTAATCAATATTTGTTTAAAATTAAAATTCTTATCCTAATGAGAAATTTATATCAAACGCCTTCTATTTATGACACATCCCATAACTTTTTTCACACTAACAGTTTTAGATTTCTTTTTGCTTTTGCTATTCATGTCTTTTTTCTTTGGATTACTTTTGCCTTTAATCATGTCTTTTTCTTAAATATTTTTGTTAAAACCTTAGAAATAAAATTAGAGAATCAAAATTAATATTCTCAAGTTTTGAAAGGTATACAATAATGAATTTGGTAAAACATCCATATAGTTTTTTGTGATTTATTTGCATATTTTTAATGATTAGAAATATTTTCTAATTAATTGTTTAGGTTAATAAAATTCATAGTAATGTAAACAAAGAACTAAACTTCTCATTTACGTACACAATCTCGGCTAAATTAACGGATCTTCTCGCAAACTCGGTTTTGAGAATAACATTTGTAAATTACCGAGAATTACTTGATAGACATCTTGAAGATATATATTTTATAGGTAAATAGTTTTTTTTTTAAATTGTTTTATATTTCAATTTATCATTATAATTGTAAATATTTTGTCATAATGCCTAAAACAAAATCAGAAAAATCAAAGTAAAAAACTTAATCTCCTATAGTGAAAACAAAACCTTTCACATGTTAGCTACTTGGCTAAGTTTAGATCACTTTCAACTTCCTCTACATCTCCACCGGCTAATTCATCAAACTCCGGCAACGGCGGTTGATTAAGATCTAATGATCTCCTTAAGCTAAGTACTTGATTCATCACTTGTGTTACTTCACTCCCATTACTGTCTGAACTCAACTTATCTCCTTCAGAAACAACTTTCTCCGAACTGCGTTTGTGAGCGCCAATAACACCTTCTGTGATCGCGTCCTCATTGCGTTTGTAACCGCTTATAACATCTTCACTTTCCTTTAGCTTCTGCTCTTGACCAAACACATGTCTTACTGTACTATTCGCGTTACTAAGACTCATGAGTTTGTCTTCGGTTATAACAATCGTGTCTTGATCACGTTTGTTACCACCAAAAGTTCCATTGAAGTGAAGTCGTTTATGTCCACCAAGAGCTTGTCCTGTTCCAAACACTTTATGACATTGAGAACACTTATGGATTTTCCCAGACGGTAACATTGTCTTTCGTTGCGGTTTTTCACTTACTTCTGCGTTTGCGTTTTCAACAATTGGTTGTTGTTGTCTGTGACTAGCTTTGTGTCCACCTAAAGCTTGATAAGAAGAAAACTCTCTTCCACAAACGTCACACTTAAACAATTCCAACTTCAAAGATTTCCTCCTCGATAATGTATACTTTTGCGGTTGTATTCGCGTTTGCGGTTGTATTCGCGTTTGAGAAAGCTGAACGAGAGTAGCCGCAGCTATAACAGCGTCATGGTCCCTATATCGTTTTAATAGTGGACTCAAAAAAAGCTCTGTGTCATAATCTTCTTCTTCGTTTCTTCTTCGTTTAAGTACCTTCTCAGAAGAGAAACAAAAATCTCTATCTTCTACATTATCATCATGATGTTGATTTAGGGCTTTAACATCGCTCAAACGCAGTGGTTCCAATCCTAGACTATTCAAACAAAGCTCACTTGAAACAACGTCATGATCTTCTATTCTTCTTTGTTCCGATTTTGAGATTATACGTTTTACCTTCTCAACAAAAGAGTACTGTTGATCAATGGCTTGAGGATTCATGCTTCTTCTCTGTTTTTGATGACTTGAGTGAATTAAGAACAGAGTTCGATTAGTTGTTGTGTAGTGTTGTGTGTGTTTATTGACTCAGAGATATATATATAGATACAGATAATTAGGGTTTAAGTCGGTTACAGGATAATTTTTCACTTCCTAATACTGAATAATAATGGAAAATTGAAGTTAATAAAATAAGGAAAATCAGAATCTGGATATTCTCAAAACCAACACTTGTTAACCCAAAAAAAAAAGGAAATTTTTTTGAATGGAACTCTTTTATGTGTGCCTTGTGGGACACGCATCATATTTAAGTCGGCAGATAGTAACAGCTCGATATTATCTAAAAGTCCATTATTGCAAGAGAGAGGCCCAATTCAAGGCCCAAGTTACGGCCCAATATAGAGTTAATAACAAAACTGAATTGATCGATATAACAGATTCAATAAGGACATAATTTGAATTCAAACTCTCATTTTCTTCAACTCTTTTTCCCTCTTTCTCTTTGTAGTAGGAACCCTAAATTTCGTGTTCTTCAGGATGACTTCGGTACCGACCAGTGGTCGTGAGCTTTCAAATCCGCCTTCCGATGGGATTTCTAATCTCCGGTTTTCCAATAGCAGTGATCATCTACTAGTTTCTTCATGGGATAAGGTTAGAAATCTCCATTTTCTCTCGGACTTTGATTTTACTGCTCGTTTGAAGTTTGTTCTGTCTTAATCTGATGCTTTGGATCCAAGAGTGTTAGGTTGTATGATGCGAACTCCGATTTGATGAGAGGTGTGTTCAAGCATGGTGGTGCTGTACTCGATTGCTGCTTTCATGACGATTCTTCTGGATTCAGTGTTTGCGCCGATAGTAAAGTCAGACGGTATGTTAATTTTTTTGATTTGATGAACTTTTAGATTGAATTACAATGAAACTCGTGATGTAGGAGAGTACATGAGTTGCCAACACAGTGAACTAGATTTCGGATTGATTGATTAGTTGTTGTTTGATTTCTTTCAGTCTTTCTCAAGTATGATTCGTAATGCCAAAAGCTCAGGATTATTGAATGGAAACTTACCTTATTTGATTGTCGTTACAAAATTTTGTCTTGAATTCGAAATGATTGGTTTTTTCTTGTTTCTGTTTTTATACTTCAGAATCGACTTCAATGCTGGCAAAGAAGATGTTCTGGGGACGCATGATAAACCAGTGCGATGTGTTGAGTATGCTTATGCTGCAGGTTGGTAAAATGTGGAAAATAGTTGTTCGTAATGCTTAATTGAATTCACATCATGTTGACACTTAATATCTGATGGCTTGATGAAACACTTAATATCTGATGGCTTGATGAAACACTTAATACTCATATGCTTTTTTTAATGCATATGTTCTTGATACGTAACTGAATTCTCTCAAGTTGCTACTTTATTTGGAACTTAGATATCAGGTCTCAGCAATTTAGTGTTTCTAATCATCCCATAGTAGTACTTGAGCATTTTTTTTTTGTATGACGTTATAGGGCAAGTGATCACTGGAAGTTGGGATAAAACGATTAAATGTTGGGATCCAAGAGGTACTAGTGGGCCGGACCACACACAGATTGCTACATATCAGCAACCTGAGCGTGTTAACTCTCTCTCTCTTGTTGGAAACCGTTTGGTGGTGGCAACAGCAGGAAGGCATGTCAACATATATGATCTCAGAAATATGTCTCAGCCTGAGCAAAGAAGAGAGTCTTCACTTAAATACCAGACAAGATGTGTCCGCTGTTATCCCAACGGAACAGGTCAATGGCTCATATATTGCTTTCAGTGAATTTTCCTTTTATAGTCAAAGCTGCTTTTGTTTTGTTCCAAGTTACTCAGTATTCTCAATTTCCCCTTCCACACTTTTTTTGTTATTGCTTTGCAGGATATGCCCTTAGTTCTGTTGAAGGAAGGGTTTCAATGGAGTATTTTGATCTATCAGAGGCTGCTCAAGCTAAAAAGTATGTTCCTATTGTTTTTCCTCTTATCTCCTTTTGAAGAACTAGGGTAGTCTATGACTTTCTCTTTGTTCTTGCTGAGCTTTTTTCTGGTTAATTTCATTTTACTTTTTTTATTTTGAGTCTGATAATTATAGTTTTCAATTTCTTCTCAGATATGCTTTCAAATGTCACCGGAAATCAGAGGAGGGAAGGGACGTCGTCTACCCTGTAAATGCAATTGCTTTCCATCCGATGTAAGACTTATATTGAAAGGAACTTGATTATTTTCTCTTAGATATTTGATTGCTTTGAGACTTAAACTAGTTTCTTACAGAACAAGACAGATAGTTACAGTGTCAAAATAAAGAAGGGGCAGAGCTCGTTAGTTTAAGGCGAAGATATTTGAACTTTGAGGGCTAGTTCAGGATCGTGAATGCTATCTAATTCTGTAAATGTTTGTTATTGGATCCACAATTTATATGGAACCTATAGGGAATTTGTGAAACTGTATTTAAGCTTTCCTCGTCGTTGTAGACCAACTCTATTGCTTCTAAATTTTTTTAATAACGTGGGAGTTATAAAATTGTAGTTATGGCACTTTTGCTACCGGAGGTTGTGATGGTTATGTCAACATTTGGGATGGTAACAACAAGAAGAGGCTATATCAGGTTTAACAATGACAACAACTTTGAAAAATTTATTTCTTTCAATGTTCTTTAGCTAAGTGAGAGACAGCATTAATTTTCTCCTCTTTTTTTTTTGTAGTACTCTAAATATCCAACAAGTATTGCGGCGTTGTCATTCAGCAGAGATGGTGGATTACTGGCAGTTGCTTCTAGTTATACCTTTGAAGAGGGAGACAAACCGTAATACTCTCACTCGTTAATCACTTCTGTTCTCTAAACCCTTAAGATGTTTAACCAGAAGGAATAATAGTTTGAGTTAGATGCTATTACTCTCATTAGGCATATAGAAACATTCAACCCCTGGACGTTTAGACTTATGGATAGCATTCTATAGATATTACAGTGATGGCTCCTGGATTGATCTTTCTTCTAATTGATCTCGAGTATGTTTGTGTTTTTGCAGGCATGAACCGGACGCAATATTTGTTCGAAGTGTCAATGAAGTTGAAGTGAAACCGAAACCCAAAGTATACCCAAATCCTCCAATATAGTCAGGAATAATGGAATTGAGCAGAGTCAATTCGACTTGTGTGTTGTATTGGTTGGTTCTACGTTGATTACCTAAAGAAGATATTAATACTCCAAAGTGAATCTTAAAAACTTGTTTTGGCTGTAAAGTATAGTGTGGAAATTACATATAATCAAGGATGGCTTTAGAAGAGATTACATATAATAAAATGATATTATCACTGCAATTAGTCAAATTTTAATTGTTACATAACACATCAGGGATGGTGGACTTTAGTCCACTAAAGTCAAGCACACATGATGTGTGCATAACCAAGAATCTTGAGTCCCACCACCTAAGAAATTTATATAAAAACTTGGCTAATGGGCTAACCATTGTGGCCCAATATTAATATTCTCCTTAAAAAAAACATAACACATCATGGATAAACCATAATCCATAATATGCATAGTTCTATAAAAATCAATAAACAATTTTCTCAGTCTAGTTTCTGTATTGGCCAACTAATTTTGGGTGAGAAAGTGACTTTCATTTGTACACAGAGATTCCTAAAATTTTATTGAAATTTTTTAAAGTTTACATAACAGAAAAAAGGATGCAAAAAGTAAGTACACTGAGCAAAATAAGCAACAGACTTATATATAGTAGAGAGAAACATCAACACAAACACTAGGCCTCTCTCTCTATCTCTCTTTGTCTTTATCTTTAGCTTCCTCTTCTTTCTCCATCACCTTAACAACGGACCATCTGTAGTATCAACTTTTCAGTACAACCATTTTGAGATTTACAATGTATTTCTGTGTCATAAGATATCATGTGTTGTAATAAGAGATTATGTTTTTACCACTTTGGAATTGTTTCTTCCTTTCAATGTCTTTGAAGCTTCTTCAGCGAAAGCTTGAGCTGCTTCTGCTTCCGCTTCGGCTAGCTCTGCTTCCTTTGCAGCTTCTTCAGCCTCTGCCATTGCAGCTTCTGCCTCTGCAACTGCCTGTGCTGCAACTGCTGCTGCCTCATGTACGTTCATACTCTTCATTCTAGCTAACTCTGTATCAATCTGTGACCTTGTCTGTAAAGTCAATTCATCTCTGTCTGTTTTAGGTGAAGGCAAAGAAGAAGTCCTCTGTTTTGCTGGGTATACCACCACACTCTTTTTCCTATGGGAAGACGATGGATTGGAGTTTGGAATTCTATACTTACGTTTAGCCTGTAAAGAGAAAACCCGGATCACTTAAAAAACCTTGCAAGTTGCATATGTCTCTGTTCTACTAACAATTATGAAGCAAGTTGATTGCAGAAAGAAAAAAAGCCGTACATAATAGTCAAGAGACGAAATACATAAGCACATGAATCCTGCACTCAAGCGTAAATGAATGTATTAATCTTACCTTCACAAGCTTACCACAAGTTGTCAAGTACTTCAGCTTGGTCGACAACAACTGCTTGAACTCTGTTGGTGCATAATATTGATCCTAATAAAAAGGACGAATAAAAGGAACACGGGTCAACATATCAAGCCATCGTGGATCATCAAATCAAAATGAAGCACAATGCGATTTAGCTGAAACATTTTAACAAAATATACTGTATCTGGAAAAAAGGAGATCTAAGAATTAAGACAGAATACCTCAATGTAGGCACCAATTGTTGTTTTATTAGAACCACCATGCTCATTCAGGGTAGCTATAGCTTCCATAATAAGGCTATCCAGCCTGAAATGTTTTTATAAGTTACAGTGAATTCAAACATCTATATGTAATAATGTAAGCAACAGTTAAATCATCACAGTAATTTCACAATTATAAATAAAGCCAGATCGATAAGATGGAGCAAACAATTTGCATGCTAATGGTTAAAAGCTGAAAGAGGTGGATAAAGGTACTAAACCAATAAAGACAATTTAACCGAGGTCAGAGAAGCTGTGAATATAACTTATATCACGCAGATGTAATTTCTTATTGACTTCACAGATTAAAAAAGAAAGTGATGGCAAATCACACCCGGATATATACAACAAAACATTTCCTTCTCTATACAAGAAACAGGCATAGACAATATTTCTAACCTTACATTAGGTTTCTTTGGAGCAGGCGTAGAAGAAACTTGCAGTGCAGATGAGCCGGTAGTGGAAAAATGCTTGGCATCCACCATTTCTTCATCACTTTGTAATGAATTGGTTAGAGGTAGTGAGTTCTCTTCCTGTTTAGGAAGAGAGAGCGTCCTTTTAACAGCTAGCCTAGATTTTTCACGCGATCCCCAGCCATTCGCCATGACACTCATGTTTCTCCATTTGTCCTGTCCCAAATATATAAAAAAGATCCCAATACAAATCAGATAAACAACTCATAATCACACCAAAAAAAAAAAAAAAACACTGCAGCATTTTGAAGTTGACACAAAAGATAAAAGGAATTAGACCTTAAGATCTACATTGGACCGCAGGTATAAGACTGCGCTAAATTCAGGATCTTTGAGTATTGTGCGCCATTTACCAGGTCCATGCTTAACAACGCCAGACTTTAAAGCTGATTCTTCTTCTTGCGTCCATTTCTGCTTAGGAGCACCCATCACGATTTTGAATCGCAACTTGGGTGTGCTGAATGAATGCAACTTTGTTCTGCAACAAATCAAATCACAAGTCATGAGACTAATCAGAAGCTTTTTAATGCAAGTTTTTCCCTCAACAAATAAAATCACATGAGACTAATCAGAACAAGCTTCTGATTTTAAAAATTTCTATTAGAAGGGCAGTAAGATAAGAATTGCTTTCTTAGAAGAAAATTTCAAAACAATTTCTTTCATAGTAACCCAAAATTCTCTCTCTTTTAGCAACCATAAGTGATAATTAAGACTCCAAAAGTAGATTCACCTAAATACTCAAAATCTCTAAACGAAGCAAAACCCTAATTCTTCTGTTCCGCGAAAACCCTAACAGGTAGATATCAAACTAGACCCTAGCAACAATTCAAACGAAGCAATAGTCAACACCAACTTCACCGAACTAAAAGATGACGAACTCAAACCCTAAAACAAGATCCTTCATTCAAATTGGCATCTAATCTCATGTTGAGGATATACACAATCGAGAAACAAGAAACAGATGAATCAAGCAGAGAGATAAGATTTTGGAAGAAGAATCGATCTTAGCAATACCAATTTCGTATAAGAATCGTCTTCAGATTTCGATGAGGCTTGAGAACCAAAAAAAAAGTTAGGGTTAAGTTGAATACAAGGATTCAGAGTTAACGGACCTCCGTCGATTTTGAGATGACTACCCGCTTGGACCAATTACGCTTAAAAACCGCGTTTTTACAACAACGGTCTTAAATCGCGTTTCTTTTATGGTAGCGACCTTTAATTTTTTTATTTCCTTGTGCAGATAAGCAAATTTAATTAATGCACTACTTATATTTTAAAAAAAAATTAATAAAAAAGAGGTGGACCTCAAAAGTACCATGAGTCTTACAAAATAAGTTTATCCTCTCAAATTACGATTAAGAAAATCAACTTTATAATTTAAAGAACGAGGAATAACATTAAGAGAGAAACAAGAAAACGAACCCATCAACCTCGAAAATTTTTTTAGGTAAGAGGAGAAAGTAAACCGATCGACAGAATTAGAGACTATCTTTAAAATAACACCGCCTCAACTTCCGAATCTAAAGCTGTAAAGCTGATAAATCCTCCACTGAATCCAGGAAACAAAATCAATCAATACCAAAAAATATATTCGATGTGCGCCATGCTCCGTCCACAAATTATTGATAGCCAATGAATACCAGATTTGACACAATTGGACGAACCACCTCACTCCAATTCGGGGGCGCTTCCTATCACGAAAATTTTCAAAATTAAGCTTTTAACCATTAACTAAAAACATGTCTTATATGAAGTTAATATATTTTGAAAATTCTGCAAACGGTGTTAGATATTAAAAAAATCCAAATTTAATGATGATAAAAAATAAATCAAAGTTGCCAAATTAGACTATTCTTATGTATTACTATTTTTTTTATCAACTAATCTAGTGGCTTTTTAAGTCCCCTTCCACTTAAGTTTGATCTCTGATGCCTTATGAATTTGTAAAATGACTATACCACTAGGTCACCTGTCCTCAACTTTTTAATTATTACTATGATTGTAAAACGTTAAAAATAGTCATTCAAAACTGATTATTGGTTTATTTTTTTTATAAAAGTTTAGTTTTGATGATTAAAGAAACCGTAGAGAGTAAGACATATTTTTAACATAAAATACATTTTTTTTGGTAGATATATGATTCAGAAAACATGTGGTGGAGATAGTAGTTGCGATAATATTTTTGGATTTTTTTCACTTCATACTTTTTTTTATATAAAATATACACTAGTAATTCTAATAACTTGTGAAGGTGGTAGTTGCAATATTTTTCTTTCAATGTTATTTTCCATTTTATTCATAGCATTTTCTATTGTTTTTTTCAACAGCAATTAGATCGAAAAAACCGATCTTAAATTCTAAACCTTAATGATGGAAAAAAAACTCTAAACTTTAACACGTGAAATTATGCAACTATTTTGAATCGAATAACAATGAAAAACAAGTACTTAACCACTTGATCCAATTTATTTTCTCTATTTTTCCTTGAAATTTACATAACATAGTTGACAACCACTAAAAAGAATTATTTAGCTAAAAATATAAACAAAGTATAATAATTCAAGCCAACTCTAGTTATAAACTTATAATAATTGAAGTATAACAATCAGAAGAGGATAATCAAAACTCAAAACCAAGTAGTTATGAATTTAGTTATGAATTTATATATGATACTTAATTTAGGTAAAAATAAGAGAATGGTTAAATGGTGGATGGAGTTAGTTGTATACTTTATTGACATTAAGATGTGAATATTTGTTAGTCAATCATTTTCTTCACATAAATAGACAATTAGGATAAAGTTGGTTAAGTCAAACCAATGGTTTAATGATCCGGTTTCATTTTTCTAAACATCTTGTATTAGTGTTAATTACGTGTGCGTGAATACAAAGATAGAACAAAAGAGTCAACAAAGTTGCCCGCCTAACGCTAATTAACACTTTTGAAGCCATTTTAAGCAAAACCTTTTGATGGATTTCACAATGAGAGTAGATATTCTCAAAGGGAAAGAGAGAGGCAGAGAATAATGGCGACGAAGAACGATGATTTTGCACCATTTCCTGTTAAAGATCAACTTCCAGGAGTCGAGTTTTGTGTCTCGAGCTCTCCAAATTGGCGTAAGCATTGATTTCTCTTTTGTTACTGTTGATGCACAAACTCAATTATATACTTATTTTGACCTTAAGTAAAGAGTGATCAATGAAAAAAAGATGTGATTTTATTGATTTGAAACTGATGATTACAATAAGTAAGGAGCTACAAATCTTAGCCTTAATGGGTCTTGTATATGTTTTCATATTTGTGATGTTAAATATATGATTGAATGATGCAGCTGAAGGAATAGTTTTAGGGTTTCAACATTACATAGTAATGCTTGGAACTACTGTAATCATACCTTCAATACTCGTCCCTCTCATGGGTGGTGGTCATGTAAGTCTTAACTTTAATCTCATCATTTCTACTTTACAGGAAACAAAGATTCTGAGTAAATGAAACTGATCAAAAACGACGTTGTTTTTCAGGTAGAGAAAGCAGAAGTGATAAACACAGTATTGTTTGTGTCTGGAATAAACACTTTGTTGCAGAGTTGGTTTGGAAGTAGACTTCCTGTTGTTATTGGAGCTTCTTATGCTTATGTCATTCCTGCTCTTTACATCACTTTCTCTTATCGTTTCACTTACTATCTTCATCCTCATCTGGTTATTATCCATTTTCTTCTTCTCTACTTTGAAAACTTTTAAACAGTGTTTACAAATGGTTAATTGATAAGTTAATTGCAGAGATTTGAGGAGACTATGAGAGCAATTCAAGGAGCTCTTATCATTGCTTCTATAACTCATATGATTATGGGTTTCTTTGGTTTGTGGAGGATCTTGGTCAGGTTTGTTGAAAAATAAGATAGAATTTGCTCATGTGTTGTATATTTACTTGTGTTCCAAGTAACCTAAAACCTTAAATTCAGGTTTCTTACTCCTCTTTCGGCTGCTCCTCTCGTGATTCTCACCGGAGTTGGCCTCGTCGCATTCGGTTTTCCGCAGGTTAATGATCTTAAGACTTACCGCAAAAATACTAAACATTGATTTGGTTGATATGAGCTTACATAGTCTTTTGGTTGCAGCTTGCGAGATGTATAGAAGTTGGACTTCCAGCATTGATCATACTGATACTTTTATCTCAGGTTTCCATTGATTTTATTCGATTTTCGTGTACTTATCTATGATTTCTGAATCTCTGACAATGGTTGTATGAATGTTGTCAGTATCTTCCTCACTTGTTCAAGTGCAAGAGATCAATATGCGAGCAATTCGCTGTTCTGTTCACAATAGCGATCGTTTGGGCTTACGCAGAGATTCTAACAGCAGCTGGAGCTTATGATAAAAGACCTGACAATACACAGCTCAGTTGTAGAACAGACCGATCCGGTCTCATTAGTGCTTCTCCATGGTCTGATTAATCTCCTCTGTTTCATTAGGACAAAAATAACAGACATTCTCTGACATCTTCAATCATAGGGTGAGAATTCCATATCCATTGCAATGGGGGCGACCAAGTTTTCATGGAAGTGACGCGTTCGCAATGATGGCAGCTACTTACGTTGCGATTGCTGAGGTTTTGTTACCGTTTCAGTTCACATTTATATATGTACAGAAGGATTTATCTCTCTGAAAGATGAGTCTTATTTTGTTTAATGGAGTAGACGACTGGAACGTTCATAGCTGCTTCAAGATTTGGTAGTGCGACTCATATACCTCCCTCGGTGCTTAGCCGTGGCATAGGATGGCAGGTAAAACAGATTGATATACAAATTGGTTTCAAGAATGTTTGTAAGTGAAACCGATGTGCGTTGCTTTGTGGAATCTGAATATAAAAACAGGGCATAGGCGTTTTGCTGCATGGACTGTTTGGAACAGCAACTGG
This sequence comes from Lepidium aucheri, assembly GCA_900406435.1. Classification (NCBI taxonomy): domain Eukaryota; kingdom Viridiplantae; phylum Streptophyta; class Magnoliopsida; order Brassicales; family Brassicaceae; genus Lepidium; species Lepidium aucheri. The sequence continues at coordinate 13,386 of OVBA01000548.1, read as the reverse complement.
TTCCACAGCTTTGGTGTAATGGAATCATTCTCTTGCTGCTCCGGGGGTTTCTTTTGATTGCGAAACTCGTTGTCAGATTCTGGATCTTAACCGCTTTGTTCTTGTCCTTTGTAGTGAAAATGCAGGCCTTCTAGGACTAACCAAGGTTGGGAGCAGAAGAGTTGTTCAGATATCTGCAGGATTCATGATTTTCTTCTCCATTTTCGGTAATGCTCAAAACAGTGAAACAGTGAAATGACTCGGAAACAATCAGTCTTTTCGGTAATTTACTGCTAAACTTGATGCAAAACAGGGAAGTTTGGGGCTGTTCTCGCATCAATACCTTTACCTATCTTTGCAGCCATGTACTGTGTGCTCTTTGCCTATGTCGGTATGTATATCTCAAGAACTCAACTCTTTCTGCTCCACTTAGTTTCGATATATTTGATAAAGATCCAACAGAGGACCTCGTGAACAGCTTCTGCAGGACTTGGCCTTCTTCAGTTCTGCAACTTAAATAGCTTCAGGACAAAATTCATCCTTGGTTTCTCCATCTTCATTGGTCTCTCTGTGGCACAATACTTCACTGAATATCTATTTGTATCTGGCCGTGGACCTGTTCACACTCGTACTTCTGCTGTAAGTGACCAAGAGAAACAGAAGCCTTCATTATCTTTTTTTTTGTCTTGTCTTGTGTACTGATACATTTTTGGTGTTGTCATCGACGAAGTTCAATGTCATAATGCAAGTGATATTCTCTTCGGCTGCGACGGTTGGGATAATGGCAGCGTTCTTGTTGGACTGTACTCATAGCTATGGACACGCCTCAGTGAGGAGAGACAGTGGAAGACATTGGTGGGAGAAATTCAGAGTCTACCACACAGATACTCGAACTGATGAGTTTTACGCATTGCCTTACAACCTCAACCGATTCTTCCCTTCTTTTTGAAAACTCAAACTCGGTTATTTCAAGAGTGAGAAACCTGCATCTGGATATATATATATGTACTACAAAACAAGCTCCTACCTAAGAAACTTGTATTTTTTTTTCCATTTGGCCAACATTTTGTATATTACTACATGTGTTTGTAACAGCTACATATCCCAAAGTGATTAGGCAAATCGAGATTCAACCTCATTTTCTGGTGGGAATAATTTATCTTTGTCCGGCTGGAGATACTGGACTGCCTCCTCCAGGTCTTCCCATGGCTCTAGCTTGGGCAAGAGTACCATCGTAATCCTAATTCCATACATGTTTACTATTTTAGTATGAATGAGGGCAACAAAAAGATGACTTGGTTGTGGGTGAATATAATGTACAATTTGAAACTTACCCGTTTCTCAAAGGAACTATCCTGCGAGTCAGCTATCTTGTCTGCAATTCCGTAGTCGATGGCTGCTTGTGCTTGGAGATATTTAGGTCGCTTGATGTCTTCATTGATCTGCTCTTTGGATTTCCCTGTTCCTTTAGCTAGCAGCTCAATGTAGTAGTCAGTATTTGCATCAAGTTCCTTGGCCTGCCAGAGGATTATTCATTACATGACATTTTAGAAAAAACTTAAGGGGATTACACAAAACGGTAAAAGAATGTGACTGCCACCTTTATCCACATGTCTATGGCAGCTCCACTCGATCTGTTTACTTTTGGCAGGTATAACTTTGCTGCACCATTAACCATCAAAACTTAGTAACTTACACAAGTGGGAAAGAGGAGAAATGTTAAGAGATTAGAAACATACTTGATGAATGTGGTTGTACGGCACGATAACCCTTTTTCCCAAGAGAAAGAAGCATTGCTGCTTGACCAAAAGCCATGCCACAGTTGATAGTATAGACATCTGACTTGCAATACTTTTAAACCCAAGAAAAAAGAAACAATGAGGCGATGAGAATTAAAGCTGGTCCATGGGTTATTTGCAAATGCTTACCGACATGTAAATAAATCAGTAACAAAAAACATCAAAGAAACTTTGAGACTGGACATGTAAACGAGAAGATAACAATGTACAGAAAATGTACAGATAGGTTTAGTGACATCACTTACAGATATGGTGTCAGCTATGGCATACGCCTCTGTTTCTGAACCGACTGTCTCCATCTTCTCGTTCTACATGGAATAATCAACAGGAACAAAACGATTAAATAGATAAAAAAGGTAACGAGCAGTTTGTCCAAATGCCAGATGACAATCATCAGCAAAACAATATGTAATCAAATTTCCTGTACTGACCTGGGTCCCAGGTGAGTTTATGTACAGGTAGATGGGTTTAGTTGGATTATCATAGTCTAACCACATAAATTGAGCAACGAGTAACTCAGTTACTGCAGGTACGATCTGCAAGTAAAATGAAGCAAAAAGAGCAAGATCCAATGCCTCAGCAGGGAGGAAAAACAAAAGCAAAGAAATGGGTTTCGAACAAGTCAATGACAAACGACGGTCTTACTGGCATGCCAAGGTAGCATATCCGAGCATCCAAGAGCAAAGAGGGCAAATCTGGAGGAGCAGTTCTAGGTCTCTCAGATCCTCCACCGGCTCCACCTCTGTACATTTGGACACTCATGCTATATCTTCTTGGATCTGCTGCATTCATACCAGACATACTCCATATCCCCCCATTGTCCAAATAATTTCTTCTGGACGAGATGCTTTCCTGTTAACACAGAAACACAACAACACACAACTTATAGTTCATATACTTGAGAAGCAAAAATTTTCATCTCTTTGTTCACCTTAATCATCAAAATAACTTTGTTCATATCTTATCTGTTTCCAATTCTGGAACTATAAATGGACTGATAAGAAGGCTTAGAAGAGAAAACTAACCTCTGTAACTTTTTCTGCTTGCCTACGGACAAGGCTATCCTCCGTCATAAACATATCCATTTGTGATGGATTAAGCCCATAAAAATATTGCGGTACATTCTTGAAGTTCTGCATCACTAAAGCGAAAGGGAAAGAAAAGTAGAATGTCAAATCTCATAGTATCTATAGCATTGTTTGACAAACCTGCGCACAAATGTTATTCCAAGCAAGACTTTTTGTGGCTATCAAACCAATATATTTAGCTATTCCATTACAGACAACAAGTCATAAAGTTAAAAACAAAGCTTTCGCTTTGCAAAAACTGGTGTGTTCGGAGCTATAGGGTAAGACATTAGAAAAGGCAAAAACCCACACGTATTTGCTATAAAAACTTAGCTAAAACACAAGCTCGACTAACTGCAAAAGGGAAGTTGATCCTGAATAATTATCTATGCGACATCGATTCTCCTAGTTCATCGACCTGCACTTAGTCTGATTGCAGATAAATGGGTCAACAAGGCTTATCAATTCTAAATATCCATGCTAAGGTACTTCATGTAAGCTAACCAAAGGAAGATACATAACACTGTGTATCAATTAATCACCAAATAGAACCAAAGAACGTATATATCAGCAGAAGAAGAAGCAAACAAAAGGATAAGAGAAAAGGAAAACCTCCGTCTTTGAGATTATCTCCTCGAAATTGTTTGGGAATATGCTCAAAGTTCATATCTTTAGCAGAAGCGAAGCAACGTGATCTTCTTGTGCATCGAGTAACAGTAGAGCAAGGCATGTTCACAGAGAAGAGCTTAGATCCCGACATGAATGGTGATTTAGGAAGCACAAACTTGGAACAGACAGCTTCATGGTTAACTTGTGAAGTAAGAGGAGAGACCATAGAAGTCGCCATCTCCGATTCAGCAACTAACGAAGAAGGAGAAGAAGAAGATGATGACTATAAAAAAACCGATACTTTTTTGGGATTTTTGAGGCGAAATTAGGGATTGCTTGTCATTTTTTTTGCTGTCGTCAGATGAAGAAGATACAATCGAATCTCAACCAAACCGGTTGAGATAACCGGTTTTTGTTCTGTTTGGGTTGTGTTACTTGTGTAGGGGTTTATTTTGAAAAAAGACATAGTTAGGGACTAGTTTATAAATTTAAAAGATGTTTGGTTCTCTGTAATATGTAGATAAGACTTAAAACATGAAAATCTTATCTTCTGGTGAAGAAGAGAAAGATGAGTTCCATAGGACAAAGCATTCTCATGGCTTTAACAGTAACAGTTAACAAATATGCTTCTTCTAATGTTCAAGCTGTACGCAGAAACGATACCAAACGCGATTCTTTAAACGCTGATTTTGGACGCAGAAACATTCTCTTCTCTTCTACTTCCTTCCTCGCTGCTGCTTTGACCACTAGTGATCAGCTTCTGCAGAGTAATTAATCAATGCTTAATTGTTTCTTTTTTTGTTTTACATTTATGTTTTGATTGTTTGTTTTGCTTTGTTACAGAGTATTTGAAGAAGACTGAGGAAAACAAAGAGAAGAACGACAAGGAGGTAAAAGAGATTCAAACCAAAATGCATTTTTTGGTATCTTTTATTTGAAAATTTTCTAATTTCGTTAATGTTTTTGGGAAAATTGAAACAGAGATTGGACAGTTATTACAAGAGGAATTATAGAGACTATTTTGAGTTTGTTGAAGGATCTATAAAAGGAAAGTCAGAAGCAGAGCTTAGTGAATCTGAAAAACGTATTCTTGAATGGCTTAAGGCCAACAAATGATGATGATGAAAATTTTGTTGTGTATGAAACTTAGTAAAAAAACTGTTCAGTAACTTATAAATCTTGTTTTGTTCGGTCCTGAAACTATTACTTCACTTTCTCAATGAAGCTGAAATTTGTGGATACAATGACAGAGTCAAGAGAGTGGAGTCGAGAAGTTGACTCGAAGCTCGTGTAGTCTCTATGGAACTTAGCTTTATCCACAACATATTCCATTGCTAAGTTCTTGAAACTGTTATCCATTAGATGCACATCCTTAACTTTGGTTTCAACATGGACCAGATTGATATGCCTTTCACAAGGATGCAAATGTGCTTCTCTCAGTATCTTCTTAATCTTTCACCTATTTGCATCACAGGATCAGAGTCATCAGACAGACAAAAGCATTATATAGTTACTTGCATTTCAAGTAAGCACGTGGTTCTTCTATCTTTGATTCTGTACTCACATGGGCCTTTTTGTTTCTGCAGTAAACTCTCTATATACGGCGTAGTAATCAATCTGCCTCTAAACCGATCCCAAACCAAACGATTGAATCATATACAACTTTTCTAAGTAGTTACTGTACTTACCTGCAATGGTCTTTAGGTTGAGACTGTCCTCCATTGTACTGTGCTTGTTCATAAGCATAATACAGATGCACCAACTTGAACGAGTTTTGATTTTGATAGCTGTTGCAGTATGCTCCTGTTTTGTTATTGACCCTTAGATTGTACTAGACTTGTGTCACTGACACTAGTGCCATTACCAACTGTTCATGAGACTTCTGATTGCGAGGCTACATGGAAGATAAGTACTTATGTTATCCCAAATTGAGACATATTTCCTTTAATATATCCGCAATCTTAAAAGCTTATGATAAAATAATAGAAAGTCAAACAGGAATACATCAAGATTTCGTAAATTCAAGCTTTGGTGGCCTTAAATGTTCAAAGATCCACTTTTTTCTTCTTTTATTAATAGAATTCAGACACCTTACCTAACTAAACACTCAGAATCCAAGAGAAAGCTCAAAAGTAACATATATTAATGCCTAGTAAGCTTTTAGACCATCTCTTGAGAGTCAGACCACATCACTAGAGTTGCCAGAAGAGAAATGGTTGCTGTCTCAACTCGCAACCGGTGTGGCCCTAGTCCAACCGCTGTGCCACCTGCTTCCAACATCATCTCCACCTCTTTCTTTGTGAAGTCTGTTACAGTTTCATTGTTGATTGTTAGATTGTACCAGACTTATATCATTGAGACAAGTCATGAATAAGAGACATTAGCTTTTGTTTATTTTCTGTCCACTCCAGCAATAACCAATGCTTTCAACAATGTGAAACTGTAGCTCTAATTAGCATTAATTTTTAAGACAGAACTGCATCACAAGTGCATTGGGGAAAAGATTTCTTACCGCCTTCTGGCCCAACTATTAACAATCCGCTGGATTCTTTGGCTGAGGAGTTTACTGCATTGAGAAGAGGTGTAGCTTCAGCTGTAGCAACCAAACTTAACTTTGACTTGGAAATCTAGAAATCACCAAGAGGTGTCAACGCAAGTTTAGCAAAAAATTTCAGGGCTCAGGAGTAGTATCTTAGATTGATGTTGAAACTTACATGATCCAGTAGTGCACCAAATTTGATTGGAGGGTTCAGTACCATTTGATGTAGCCTTTGGCCTATGACCATAAACAATACGGTAAACAAGCTGGTGATCTTACAACTTTACTGCCAAGAATTTAAGAACAAGATAAACCAACAAATTGTTTCGTTTCGCTATTGCTACTTACATTGCTTAGCAGCAGCAAAACTAACACGTTCCAATCTGTCAACCCGATTATCAGAGATTATCGATGATCTTTCTGTTAAAAGTGGTGTGACACTGCTCGCTCCAAGTTCCTAAGATAGCATATACATATATTCAGAGGCATGATATTCACAGATAATTTAGACAGTTAGATACTAGAAGTAGATACATACAGTACATTTCTCAATTAGCCAATCTGCTCGACCACCCTTCAAAGTACCTGACAACACATTTTTAAAGACATCATTACCCGAGTGGAGGCATGGAATATAAAAGCCAACAATTCTTACAGTGAGAGCATTTCATTCATACCGAATGCTGCAAAAACATGCCACTGGATGCCCTGAGGAAGGATCAATTTCTGATCTTCTTGTGCAATAAAATCAACTCCACTTTTGTCTATGCTTTGTATACAACCTTCAACTAAACCTCCCTTGCCATTAAAGAGTTCTACCCTTGCATAAATAAAGGAAGCAAGTAATTATTTACATTCACTAAAACTTGATGGTTAGTGTCTCAGTGATTTTAAACCGAATATGATCTTGGCCTAATCTTATCAAAGAGTTACTAATATCACAACAATAACCACTGAATTCATCAATGTAAAGATGCATAAAATGTTACTATGATCTTCATGAAAGGATGGCTATTTCGTTTACTATCCATATGCATATAATATACACACATAATTCAGATGAAAGGAAAATTCTAGCTACACGGGTACAACTAGCACAAGCAAGCAAATCTGAGCAATTCTAGATTTTGAGGCAAGTTACACAGCTCAATTCCTAGAAAAGGCTTTTATGAATGCATCACAGAGAAATGCTTATAACATATCTGAATTTAGTTAGTACCTGTCCTCTGGTTTCAGTCTAAGAACTTTAGCCATATGCCAAAACTCAGAGCCTTGAACACGAACAATTCCACCCTAAAGTCATAATGATATACAAAGGGAGAAGCTTAATATTATCATTTCACGCAACACTAGTAACACGAATATGTAACTAGCTCAAATACACCAACTAATACCAACATCATCTTCATCACCTTAAGTGAATAACGAGACAATCTTTCTCTCAGTCTGATAATTTGATTGGATTCTTACATACATTCAAAGATAAAAACAAATACCCAAGAGATAGGATAGAGAGGGACTCTACCTTGCGAGATGGAAGATCATCGGAGAAGAATCGAGGAAGACCACCACGAGATTGATTCCGAAGGTCTAAATCCGACGAAGCAGAAGCGAACGCCTTGAAGCTAGAAGGTTGAAGCCATGGCCGAACTAAACCTCGCAAATCGGAAAACAGTGGCCGTACAGCCGTCAAGGCTCTCATTACTGAAACCTTCAATCTATTTTCCCCCCTTGCATTGAAGTTGGTTCAGTTCTTATCGTTTCGGTTTACTTCTATATATTGGTCTGATCCGGTTCAATTCCGATTATATCCCGGTTAGTACCGATTCTCCACATTTCAAGGATTTTGATTTTTCAAAATAAAGAAAAACGGTCATAAAGCATTCAAATGCCAAACAGAACCTAAGCGGGCAAAATTCAAAATTAGAAAATACGCAAGCTCACGAGAATATCAATAATCGTGGGTTACCAACAAACCAATAATGTCATTCCACGTGTCCTATACGAGCCGTTGAATACAGAGTGGATAGCTTCGCTATAAATATTACAATCGAAGAGCCCTAGAAAACCAGATCTAGATATTATCCAAGGAGAGCGTCTTCATAAACGCCCTTCTTCGTCGTCTTCTTCCCTGCAAATCTAGCATTTCGATCTTTCTTCCGCGAAACGAAAATGAGGGAGTGCATCTCAATCCACATTGGTCAGGCTGGTATTCAGGTCGGAAATGCCTGTTGGGAGCTTTACTGCCTTGAACATGGCATTCAGGTTCGTCTCTTCCTCTTCCTCAAAATTCTTTGTATAGATCTGTGTTTTATGCTACTTTTTCGTGGTTTTTAGATTAGATCTGAGGTATTTTATGCTGCATTTGGATTTCTGGTATATTCCCAGATCTTTGAATCGTCTTCATTTCCACAGATCTGTCGTACCTACCTACTGAGATCTGTTTCTGATTTCAAAATCTCGTGCAATTTCTGTGGTTGAATTGAGATCTGTTTTTTATTTGAAATATATTCCATGTACGAGAACTTTTGTAGAATTTTTCGGAATGTTGCCTGCTCCGATCTGTTTATATAGAAGATCTCCATGTATCTCTTATGCCCTTCGATGTGATTATTCTCATTTTATCGTTGCTTTTATGTGCTTAGATTTTTAACCTTTTCATTTTGTGTGTCCTGTATATTGATGTGGTGTTTGTAATTTGGAATGTACAGCCTGATGGCCAGATGCCGAGTGACAAGACTGTTGGGGGAGGTGACGATGCTTTCAACACCTTCTTCAGTGAAACCGGTGCAGGGAAGCACGTCCCACGTGCTGTCTTTGTCGATCTTGAGCCAACTGTGATCGATGAGGTCAGAACTGGTACTTACCGTCAGCTTTTCCACCCTGAGCAGCTCATCAGCGGTAAAGAAGACGCAGCTAACAACTTCGCCCGTGGACATTACACCAGTAAGTAATCTTTCTCTTGTTGTGTCATCAGCCATAAATTGTTGGTTCTACTGTTTAGTTGACTAATGTGATTTTGATATCTTATCTCAGTTGGGAAAGAGATTGTTGATCTGTGCTTGGACCGTATTAGAAAGCTCGCTGATAACTGCACTGGTCTCCAAGGATTCCTTGTCTTCAACGCCGTTGGTGGAGGAACTGGGTCTGGTCTCGGATCTCTCCTTCTCGAGAGACTTTCTGTTGACTACGGCAAAAAGTCCAAGTTGGGTTTCACCGTTTACCCATCTCCACAGGTCTCCACCTCTGTTGTTGAGCCTTACAACAGTGTCCTGTCCACTCACTCACTCTTGGAACACACTGATGTCTCCATCCTTCTCGACAATGAAGCTATCTACGACATCTGCAGACGCTCCTTGAGCATTGAGAGACCAACCTACACCAACCTTAACCGTCTTGTCTCTCAGGTATGGAGCTAGCCACAATCATGTACACATCAATTATTTTGCTGTCTTTGTTTTTCTGCTCATCTAATATTTTGATTCTCTCTATTTGGATTTAGGTTATCTCCTCCTTGACTGCTTCTTTGAGGTTTGATGGTGCCTTGAACGTTGATGTCACTGAATTCCAAACTAACTTGGTCCCATACCCAAGAATCCACTTCATGCTTTCCTCGTACGCACCCGTCATCTCAGCCGAGAAAGCCTTCCACGAGCAACTCTCTGTTGCAGAGATCACAAACAGTGCTTTTGAGCCAGCTTCCATGATGGCTAAGTGTGACCCACGTCACGGTAAATACATGGCTTGCTGTTTGATGTACCGTGGTGATGTCGTCCCCAAGGACGTGAACGCAGCTGTCGGAACCATCAAGACCAAGCGCACAATCCAATTCGTTGACTGGTGTCCAACTGGATTCAAGTGTGGTATCAACTACCAGCCACCAACTGTTGTTCCAGGAGGTGATCTTGCTAAAGTACAGAGAGCTGTTTGTATGATCTCTAACTCCACAAGTGTTGCAGAGGTCTTCTCGCGTATTGACCACAAGTTCGATCTTATGTACGCGAAACGAGCTTTCGTTCACTGGTACGTTGGTGAGGGAATGGAGGAAGGAGAATTCTCAGAAGCTCGTGAGGATCTTGCAGCTTTGGAGAAGGATTACGAAGAAGTTGGTGCTGAAGGTGGTGACGATGAGGATGATGAAGGTGAAGAGTACTAAGAATCAGGAGTTTATGTGGTGTTTGTAATCTCTTTTGTTTCATGAGAAAAGGCTCGATACTCTTACGAGTCTTAGTTGTGTGTTTTTCTTAAACTACATTTCTATCTCTTGCTTGTGTCCGTTGCCATTTCGCATCTATATCATCTCGTTCATTTGTGTGTAAACTGATTCGTGTTTCTGATAATATTAACACTGTCAAGTTAGCTAGGCTTTGGTTAAGTTGAAGCTATACCAACTTTCTATATTTGTGATTATTCAACTCATTTTATGAAAAATAATCCGTACGATTTTTTGAGGAAAGGATTGGAACCATTTGAACATAAAGATGGAAGAATCTATGATATATTAACCAAAATAGATCCATAGATAAATAGAGACAGAACATAAAAATATATACTTAGAGCATTATATTGACTAACTGTTGCGTAGAGCATAAAGAACAATTTTTGTTGCTATTAATTTACACGAGGATTGATCCTCTCATCCTCCAACAGAGAGTAAGGATCGATATACGGTGGTGGTGAAACCGGAGTTCTGCTTCCATCATGAACGAAATCTGCTCCAAAGTACTTGTATTTCCAACAAATAACAATACAAACAATTAGTTAGTGGAATGAAACCTTGAAAACAAATTCTGAAACACTTCTTATGGCGACACAATGTGTGAGACTAATGTAAATAGGAGTTAGGATTGTGTCAGAGTTAAGACATCTCTTTCTCAGGTAACAGGAATTATAGTGAAGAAAATGTATACTTGTTGATCTTATCAAATACTTACGAGGTAAAGGGCAGAGAAGGCACCGAGAGTTAAGACTATCAACGGCCAAAAGCCTAAGAAGAAAGTCCCTCCAATTGTCAACAAGATCCTAGCTCGAGGAATCAATCCCTGAAACAACAATATACAATACATCAGACAGAGTTGCAGTGATCAAATGCTTGAGGAATCATATCCAAATTACAAAGTTGATTTCAGTATGACCATGTTTTTTTCTTGTCCTATTACTGCTTTTGGTAGAGCAAACAATTCTTTCTAGGTAAAGAGTACTTCCTATTTCCTATTATGTAATTTGTTTCCAAGTTTGTAGAAACTTGTGGTACCGGTTTCTACCAAAAATCATATAAGATAAAAGTAGAGAAATTGTCCTTGAGAAAAGTGTGTTCTTATAGCTGTAGGACCTCTATCAGTTAACTCCATAAATCAACCTTTATTATTAGTTTATTACTACATAAGCTACTATGAGCTATCCAGAGACAATAAAACATAACTTTTTATGTTTTTAGTGAATTTATAAACAAACTAGCAGGTAATAAGTGTTAATCTGACCTCAAGCCCTTCGCTGTTTAAAGCTAAAGATCTCTCTCTCTGATTTAACAAGCTTGGATCAAAAGAGGGAGTAGTTGCAGTCGTTTTAGAGCTATTTCCAGTTTCTTTATCGGTTTTGATCTCATCCTGATCCACTTCATAGTCTTGAAGCAAAGAAGTAGGAGTCATACCTCGTCTCTTCAACTCTTTCATGAATAATGATTCTGGAGGTTCATCACCTACAAAACTCAACTCAACAAATTAAAATCTTACTCAATTCTTATTAAACTCCAGATTCAAACAATACATACACACTTACAAGTAGAAACAACCACAAGGATATGTTTTTGACTAAGAACAACAAATCAAAGAAACAAGTACATATCAATCATTACAGAGCTTTTAGATATATAATCTCTAATCACAAAACAATCCTTTCTAGAGAGTATTATACTACTACTCTCCACATCCTTCATCTACTGCAAAATCAATGACAACTCTAATATAGTCTAGTCTGATTAGCAAGAGAAGAAGAAGGAGAAATAGCTGACCTTTAGACTGATTATCATCGTTAAGAGCAGATGAATAAACCCTAACACATCTACCAAGACGAACCCAATTCCTAGAATCAGCTAATCTGATAACCCTTTTTCTAGTTTCCAATTTTACAGGAAATTTATGGCGGGAAATCGATACAGGAGATACTCCGAATTTAACAATCTCCAAAGAAGTAGCCATTTTTGTCTCTTCAGATCCTTTCGATTTTTCCTTCAATTTCGGGAAAGGATCATGATCCAGGCGTCACCGAAGCTATGAATAGATTGTACAAGGAAACTGAAGAAGGCAAAATTCTATTTGTTTGGATTTTTTCTCGGGAAAATCGGAGAAATGTGTCAATTGTACAAAGCAAGTGGTTGCTAGAGAAGGGTTAAAGTTATCACCTTTAACTCATTAAGCGTATTTTAGCATGGATGGGGTGTATTTTACTAAAATGCACTGAGGTCTAAGATTGTGTGTGTGGCTGCTAAATTGCGGCAAGAAGAGTGTGATAACGTAACGCGAGACTCCACGTCTCGTTTTTGTCCCTATTTCCGAATTAAATGGTACAAAAACAATTGAACCAAAAAAAAAGTACAAAAGCAATTCAATAATTAATATACATTTTATTATATAACTTTAGGGTTTTTCAAAGTTAGTAATCTCATTATATCAAAAAGGGTTTCCCAAAATTAGTAATTAATAGAATTTTTCTTCGTGTCAAATCCAATCTTATTATATAGAAAAGGTTTTCTCAAATTTAGTAATTAATTGAATTCTTCCACGTGTCATATCCAATAAAAATTTTGGTGATACATTTAAAATAATTACAAATATATCACAAATCTTATTATATAAAGTAGAATGTTCAAAGTTACTCATTAACGGGATTGTTCCATGTGTCAAATCCAACGATCGAATTTTTTCAGCATGTATTTATTAAAAATGAGAAGATAAATATACTTTAAGATAATTTTAAAAAATATTTATATTTATCACAAATATCTTATTATATAAATAAGGGTTTTTTAAAGTTAGTAATTAACAAAATTCTTGTCAAATCCAATGATCTAAAATTCTCTTAAATTTTTTTTAACTAGATAAAAAATATTTAAATAATCTTCTTCCATATTTAACTTATCCAAAACTAAAAAGAATTCCTAATCTAAAAGAAATCTTAATCTAAAAGAAAATCAAGAATATTAATTATTAAAAAATTAGTTTTAACAAAAATTTATTTTCATTACTAATCCTATTATATAAACAAAAATTTTAAATTAAAAAATTATTTATAACAAACGAAATATATATATATATATATTATATTTTGATTATATATATATACATATATTATATTTTAAATCTTATTTATCTATAAACAAATCCTAATCTAATAA
>OVBA01000547.1:557-63016 GCA_900406435.1 Lepidium aucheri | reverse complement strand
GGCAATGGATCGTGCGCTTCTTCTCTGTTCTTCGCTCGATCAATCCTTGATAAGCATGTTGTGCTCTAGATCGTGCGCATATCCTAGCTTCTTTGATTNTAGATCGTGCGCATATCCTAGCTTCTTTGATTGGTCGGGTCATGCTTGTTTGGTCGAGCAGCGGATCGTGCGCAAACCTATAATGCTCATTGATCGACCAATCGTTGGGTGGATTGATCGATCGTTGCTCTCCGACAGCTTCCTACCGTGAAGAAAAATACAAAAACAAAAACGAATGTAATCTAAAAGAAAGACGAAAAACAAACTACCTAATAGTGGGTTGCCTCCCACTCAGCGCTCTTTTACTGTCATTAGCTTCACTCGGATGCCATTTAGATGGCGGAATTGCTTGAGTGAGATTCCCTCACTCCTCGGACACTAATCTCTTCGATGATGAACTTCTTCAGCTGTTCATCTTTCTTGTTGATTGTCCTTCCTCAAGCATCCAGCAATGCAACAATTCCATCCCGGCATATCTCCTTGACCGTGTAAATTCCAGAAGCATCAAAGCTAAAACTACCTGCAAAAACTTTGATCACCAAACCTTTAACATCATAGTCGCAGAATTTGTCAAGACGATAAAGGATACAAGTGTCTTGATGTNTCCTGCTCACGAAGCAACTCATACTCCTCATCACCGTCACTGTCTTCTTCACCATATTCTACAACTAGAGCCAATAATTCAGTGCTCACTTGCCTCCCTTCACCATCTTCGGCACCAGCTGTGTTGAGGAATGGCCTTCCTAATGAGATTGGAACAGCTCTTTCTCTCGCCATCTCAACAACAGTAAAGTCCATTGGGATTTTAACCCCAACAAACAAAAAGAGAAAATCATAACCCTAATGGTCAAACCGACCTTAGTTGATCAACCAGAAATCTTGCCCTCGGAGTCCTTGCACGAGCTTGGGCACCGAGGAGTGGTTCTGGCCTTCGCCCTCGGGAGTTGAGGCTGAGTAGATAGTCCGAGTGTAATGGATTTGTCTTCCCTCGCAGCAGATAGGTTGAGGCTTGTGACTGAGGCATCTTTTCCTGAGCGTTCCGAGCAGTCCTTGCCCTGCGATCCACGAGGCAGCGATCCGAGTTTGCACGACTTCTTTCGCCTAGCAGCTGATCCAATTATCCTTAGCTCCATTTTTAGCTCCTTTTTGTTCATTTTCCTAGATTAAACTCCAAACTCCAAATGAAAATGCAAAGAAAGCAAAACAAACCTAAAGAGACCTAAGTGATCGGAAAATCTACCTAAACGGATGCAAAACTACCTAAAATAAGACTCTAAAACTATCAAAAATCACACACATCAGCTATGTAAAGGGGCTGGTTACAAACAAGTTCACAGGGGAAGAAAGGGTTATGATGATCACTCAGGACTGTAGTAATGTTTTTTAAAAAAGTTGCCCAAAAAGGAAAAAGATTCGGGATGGTTTATGCTTTCAATAGAGAATGGTTCTCTTGTGTTTGCAAGGTCTCTTTGTGACCTAGGCTCGAGTGTTAACCTAATGCCATATTCTGTAGCACTACGGCTAGGATATATGAACTTCAAAAGGACTAGGATGTCTTTGATCTTTGCTGATCGTTCAGTCAAACTTCCGGTTGGTATTCTCGAAGATTTGCATGTGAAGATTGGGAATGCTCTTGTTCCAACAGACTTTGTGGTTCTCAAGCTAGATGAAGAACCTATGGATCCCTTGATTTTGGGCAGGCCGTTTCTCAGAACAATAGGGGCTATGATCGATGTAAAGAATGGTAGAATCAACCTTTATTTAAGAGATATGGTTATGCAATTTGAGATGGACAGAATGCTTAAGAAGTCTATGCTTAATGATGACTTTCATGGTCGATTTCTGAGGAAATTGCAGACCAAATGACTGATGAGATCCTAATCGAGGATCATCTTGATGTAGTACTTATAGGGATAGAATCTGAGTACAGTTTCCTCAATGAAGAAGCAACCAGTTATGCCAAGATGTTGGATTCAAGCAAGTCAGTTGAGAGGATGGTTGCCTCCTTTGCTTTAGAAGCACCTAAGCCATCGATCACATCACCGTTGGAAAATCCTTGGAGCAAACTTAAGGCTCCTAAGGTCGAAAGTAAAACACTTCCTGCAGGGCTAAGGTACGCTTTTCTAGGACCAAACTCAACTTACCCTGTCATTATCAATGCTAAGTTGAACAATGCTGAAACTGCTTTACTTTAATGCGAACTTCGTAAGTATCGTAGAGCAATAGGCTATTCCTTAGATGATATTCCTGGAATCTCCCCTAAGTTGTGTATGCACATGATTCACTTGATAGACGAGTCTAAGTTCTCCATAGAGAACCAAAGACGTCTGAATCCTAACCTTAAGGAAGTGTTAAGAAAGAGATCATGAAATTGTCAGAAGCAGGAATTATATTCCCTATATTTGATAGTAATTGGGCCAGCCCTGTGCATGTAGTGCCTAAGAAAGGAGGTGTGACTGTACTTAAGAATGAGAACAATGAATTGATACCTACTAGGACTGTTATAGGACATAGGATGTGTATCGATTTCAGGAATTTGAATTCTTTGACTAGAAAGGATCACTTTCCAATGCCCTTCATAGATCAAATGTTTGAAAGATTGGCAAATCACTCTTATTATTGTTTTTTAGGTGGTTATGCAGGTTTCTTTCAGATTCCCATTCATCCAGACGATCAGGAGAAGACCACATTCACATTATGGCCCCTTTGCTTATCGCAGAATGCCTTTCGGTTTGTGTAATGCACCATCAACTTTTCAGAGATACATGATGTCCAATTTTACTGAAATGATTGAGGATATTATGGAAGTATTTATGGATGATTTCTCTATATATGGTTCTTCTTTTGCTGGTTATCTTTCTAATATTTGCAGGGTACTTCAATGATGTGAAGAAAAACACCTTATGCTTAATTGGGAGAAGTGCCACTTCATGATTAGAGATGAGATTGTTTTAGGACACAATATATCTGGGAATGGAATTGATGTTGACAAAGCCAAGATCGAGATCATGACCAGCCTAAAAGCACCAACTATAGGGAAAGATGTGAGGAGTTTTCTAGGCCATGTCAGGTTCTATAGACGATTCACTAAAGATTTCTCGAAGTTGGCCAGACCTTTGACACAATTGCTTTGTAAGGATGTCAAGTTTGATTTCACTAAGGAATGTGAAGAAGCTTTCCTCACATTGAAAGGAGCTTAGTGAGTGCACCAATTGTGCAGCTACCAGATTGGGACTTGCCTTTTGAGATAATGTGCGATGCAAGTGACTATGCAGTTGGTGCTGTTTTGAGGCAGAGAAAAGATAAGAAACTGCATGTTATTTACTATGCTAGTCGAACTTTAGATGATGTTCAAAGGAAGTATGCTACAACCGAGAAGGAATTTTTAGCTATTGTTTTTGCATTTGAAAAGTTCAGATCATATCTAGTTTGTTCTAAAGTGATTGTTCACAGAGATTATGCAGCATTGAAGTATCTAATTTCCAAAAAGGATGCTAAACCAAGACTTCTTTGATGGGTTCTTCTCCTTCAAGAGTTTGATCTTGAGATCCGAGACAAACGAGGCATAGAGAATGGAGTGGCTGATTACTTGTCAAGGCTACTCTATTCACACCAAGTCGAGACCAGATCGTCACTCTTCTACGATTCTGCGAGTTCCAGGAAGACCATAGTTTGCTGAGATTGCTAACTATTTTGGCTGCAGACGTTGAGCTTCTGGAGTTTCACGGTTATAGGAAAAAGAAGTTTCTTCGTGACATCAGACACTACTATTGGGATGCACCTTATCTTTACAAACAGTGTGCTGATGGGATTTTCCGATGGTGTGTACCTGAGGATGATGTTTCAAGGATCTTGTTTCATTGTCATGGTTCTTCTTATGCTGGACACTTTGCTACCTTCAAGACAGTTTTGAAGATCCTACAGACTAGTTTTTGGTGGCCGAGTATGTTCAAGGATGCTCATGCTTTTATCTCAAAGTGTGATTCATGTCAAAGACAAGGGAACATTAGCAAGAGGAATGAGATGCCTCAGAACTTCATACTCGAAGTTGAAGTTTTTGATGTTTGGGGAGTTGATTTTATGGGACCTTTTCCTAATTCTTCAGGGAATCAATACATACTTGTAGCAGTTGATTATGTTTCCAAGTGGGTAGAGGCGCTGGCCAGCCCAACGAATGATGCTAAAGTTGTATTGAAGATGTTCAAGCAGGTTATTTTCCCTCAGTTTGGTGTTCCACGAGTTGTCATCAGTGATGGTGGTTCTCACTTCTAAAGAAGTATGGGGTTCATCACAAAGTAGCTACACCATATCATCCTCAGACAAGTGGACAGGTTGAAGTTTTGAACCGAGAAATCAAGAGCATAGTGCAGAAAACTGTTTGTTCGACAAGAAAGGATTGGCCTTTGAAACTTGATGAATCTGTCTGGATATATAGGACAGCTTACAAGACTCCATTGGTACAACCCCATTCCATCTGGTCTATGGGAAGTCTTGTCACCTTCCAGTTGAGCTCGAGTACAAGGCAAATTGGGCTATCAAACATTTGAACTATGATATCAAACCGACAGCCGAACAAAGGACCTTGCAGTTGAATGAGTTGGAAGAGATCAAACACTTAGCCTATGATAACACGCGGATCTACAAAGAACAAACTAAGGCAGCACATGACAAGCGTATCCTTAATAAAAGTTTTGCTCCTAATGATTTGGTACTTTTTTTAACTCTCGTTTGACACTTTTTACTAGAAAGCTTAGGTCAAGGTGGTCAAGCCCTTTCACCATCAAGGAAATACATCCATATGGAGGTGTAGTATTGTTCGACAGAAAAGAAGGAGAGTCTGTTGTAAATAGCCAACGTTTGAAGCATTACTTTGCCGATATGGACATTGCCAATGAAACTTCCATACCTTTGAATGATCTTCCATTGAACTAAGGGATTTCAAGTCAAGCTAATCACTTTAAACAAGCGCTGAGTGGGAGGCAACCCACTAGTAAGTTTTCAGTTTTCGTTTTGCATCATTTGGTTCCTATTTTTGTTGTTCTGTTTTTGTTTCGTTTTAGGAAATCGGGAGTGATCGATCGTTCATACACGCGATCGGTCGATCATGGATGAAGATAGGTGTGTGCATGACCATGCGATCGACCATGATCACCAGATCAATCGATCAGCAGGATTAGGCTTCATGCGCTCGGCTTGTTGATCAACAGGGGATCGATCTACAGCTTGCTCACACCCTGATCGATCGCTCACAGATGGAGATCGGTCGATCATGGGTACAAGTTCTTTTCCTTCAATACATCTGATTTTTGTTCCTTTTATACGAAACATTCTCTTTCACTCTTGTTCTTACACCGAGACGGTGTGAAATAAGTCCGGGGGAGGATGCTCATTGTTACTAATGAACTTCTTGATTACTTGTTGACTTTTGATGCCTATAAACCGATTGTTTAGAACTATGATTTTTGAGGATTGTTGCATAACATGAACTAAGTACCATCAATGTTTGTCTGCTAGGAATCGATTGACTATTGGAAAACCTAGAGACAAAGCATCTTCTCAATAACACATATCAATTCTCAGGTACTCGAAGAATCTATGCCGATTTCAACCTTAACTTGACTTAATTTTCTTGTCAAGGGGCTTGGTATACATTGGGTCGGACTCCTCTCTTTAGTCCTAAAAGACTTATCTGTGTGAGTATGGTTCCCCTCTTTTGGATATTCAAATGTTTTAAGATTCTAATGTAACTATGAAACAAAGTTGAACCAATACAATATTTGGCCAAGGATTGGAAATTTTGTTCCAATGAAGCCACTTTTGCTTTCATTCTTTGAGTTGCTAAAGGACTAACCAGTTAAAAAATGATACCCTAGGTAAGTAGGTAGATATCTAGTTGGATAGCCAATAAAAAAAATAAAATGATACCCTAGGTAAGTAAGGAGAAATCAGCTGAAAATGAACAGAATAAGAGGAAATGAACCATAGGTAGATGGTCTTGTGTTCAGATTAAGGCTGATGCTGAGTCCATGTGTCCATTGATCGATACTCCCTTGATAAGACCGCACTTTAATACTTTAGAGAGTCGGTATGGTGCATTTGGAAATTTTGATGTTGATTGTTGAGTTTAATTGGCAAGAAGCTAAGTCTAAGGGAAGTACAAGGTGGTCTCGATTCTAACAGGTAAGTGTTTTGTGGTTTACTAAGAGATTGATATGCAGTGATCTGATGACGAATGAGTTCTTTGGAGTGGAATCTTTCTTTCAATCTTTTCTTGAGGACAAGAAAGAAGCTAAGTCTGGGGGAATTTATATACCTTATTTTTATTGGTTTATAGCTCATTATTTTGCATGTTTTCAGATTTTTCATTTTCTTTGTAGAGTCTTTTTAGGTGCAAAACAGGTTAAATTCGGATTATGCCCTTAAAGCTTGGCCAAAGATGAATTAGAGCAATATGTGGAAATTGAGAGTCTTGATCGATCGATCACTACTCTTGATTGATCGATCCTTGTTTGTTCAACAAGAGACACGCTCGATCTACTGATCGACCAACACCTATTAAAGATCGAGTAATTGGCCTTGATCGATCAAACAACATATTTGATCGAACGATCAGTGAAGCTGACAAGGACAAAACATAATTTTCCTATTTTTACACCTACATTTTTAGGAATTATATAAGACAAATTTTATTATGTTTGAGGGAGAGATTCATTACGTAAGAACAACCTGTATTTGAGATTTTGGGAGAGAGATTTCAATCCTTACCCATTGGAGAAGAATCCTCAACCCTCTTATTTCATTACAATTTTATGCTTTTCAACATAATTTGCAATATGAACTTCTTCTTCACCATGTCTGAGTAGTTTTCCAATCAAGTTTATGATTTTCTAGGGTTGCAGAGAATTTATGAATTAGGAACAAATAGGAATTGGTTGATGTGTTCTCCACCTAATTGATATAATTAAGGCTTAGATTAGAGTAGCTAACTAATCTATGAGTTTAGATTACCTAACATTCTAAAAGCTTGTTAGGAAATTGGAACCTCTTTAGGTGAGCAATCAATCCTTAATCGCGATAGCTGATGCTAAGGTTGATTGTGGACTTATCAGACCTGATCGTTAATGCATATCAGTTTTCTGGTACCAACGAGAGTTAGGACCACTAAGTTGTTGGATATAGTGATTGATACCACGAGAGTGGGTTGATTATAAATTTATGTCTGAGTCAATATTGTTGAATGAATGTTACCTGATTAGTTTTCTGGTTCGAATTCCCTGTTTCCTGAAGTATCTCTTAAGCTTGGTGTTTTAATCATTTATTGTTAATCGTTAATTTTGTTTTGGATTTAGTTTACCAACAACTTTCTATTGTCTTATCTCTAATTTAGTTTCAGAATTGATAGTTTGATAACTTGGTCCTTGTGGATACGATCCCTAGATTACTACTCGATTTGTTGTGCACTTGTAGTAGATAGCATAGGGTTAAAACCTGATACGCATCAAATACATATTCTAAGAATGACCACTCCGGATAGATTAGGATGGCACTTTACCAAGTCAGGAGTTTATACAGTTCGTTCCGGATATTAGGCAGAGCATAATATCACTCAGTATTCAGAGCTTTTCCATGGTCCAAACATACTTGATTTACAAAATAAAGTCTGGAAAGTAGATGCTCCTCAAAAATTAAAATACTTTATATGGCAAACTTTATCGGGTCAATTGGCAATAAAGTATAATCTAGCAAGAAGGGGTATACAATGTGATATCCGTTGTGATGTGGAGCACAGGAAGAAAAGATAAACCACATGCTCTTTGAATGTCCTTCGGTGGTCCAAACTTGGGCTTTGTCGAAGATTCCAACTGATTCATAGTTCTTCAGTGCGTCAGTTTACTCTGATTTTGATTACCTTTTTTGGAGATTGTCTAGTCAAGTGTATCACACAAGTTTCCCTTGGATTTTATGGTACTTCTCGAAGGAGAGAAATGATAAAATTTTCAAGAATAAAGATAAAGATCCTCGGGACATAATCAGGAAAGTAGAAGCTGATGCAGAAGTCTGAGCATTTGCACACAAAGAAAGTTATGATACAAGAGGTGTTTTACCATCAGTAATAAATGCTAACAAGGCTATATTATCTAGACCTATTATCGCAGACCCGACTTTTACAGGATACAGATGTATGGTCGATGCATTTTGGAAGGATTCAGATCTTTTTACAAGTTTAGGCTGGTTCTGTTTTCCCTATGAGTGTGAAGGGGTAAACATGGGATCACAGAGCATCAGGAGAAGTCTTTCCCCTCTACATGCAGAATTTGAAGCTATCCTGTGGGCCATGATAATTTTGGTGGGTTTTAACCTCATGGAGGTAGAGTTTTTGATCGATTGTTCTGATTGTTGAAGATGATTGAGGAACCATCAGGATTGCCAGTCTTTCGACCGTATTTGGAGGATTTTTCCTATCTTAGGAGTTCCTTCCTATGTTGTTCGCAGATGTGGATCCGCACACCCTCAATTACAAAGTCGATTCTCTAGCTTGTAGCGTTAGAAGTTTATCTAGGAATCATGCTTTTGTAAACTTTGTTCCTTATCATTGTTCTTTTTCTTTCTCCTTAATTGAGTTAAGTTGACAAAAAAAACAAATATAATTTTAAAAATAGTAATTATAATCTATATATATTTATATCAAAGATGTTAAACTAAATATTATTGTATAATTATTTAAATCAAATTTAAATCAAATTTTACCTACTAATTTTTATCTTATTAGAATATTCAACCACTGTAGTGTTATCAATCAACATTAATCTTCGTAAGATCTTAGTTTGAAAACCTCTTTTGTCAACCACTATTTTCAAACAGTTGTTTCCAAGCGACCTTTATTTCAAGCGCTCATTTTTTTCCAAAAAAGTCGCTTCAAACGGTGTAATCAATCAGACCCATAATTGACTTGAAATATATATAATAGAATTTTTATTTTTTGGACAGCATAAAACTTGGCTTTTTTGGGTTAAATTACATCAAACTTGTTGTTTCACATATTAATATTAGGAACCAAAAATAGAGAAATTTAAGTTATTAGAACATGATCTGCATCTGTAAGAACGTAAGAGAGGGCAAATAACATTATTGCGCAACAAATGTTCTAACTTAAAACTTAAATAAAGTTGGGGGAAAAAACCCTCAAAAAAGGATATTTTCATCATTGTTCTCATTTTTTAGATTTTTGAAATTATCTTTCATTATTAAAATATAACTAAAATACCTTCATATTATTATTTTTTAATATTTTTCCAACTTCTTTCCTCCAAATTTTTTTCCCGCCAATTATATTTTTCTTTTACGAAATTTCTTTCCCGCCAATTTTTATCTAAAAATATTTCCGAAATTTTTTTATTGGTTTTATAAGAGAATTTATAAAAGGGAAATTTATGTGAAATGCCCATTTGATTTTGTAGATTGTGCCAAATACCCACTTTGTGCCAAATACCCCTTTTTAAGAGATAAAATGACATTTCTGACCTTAAAATAAATATACAAGGTGGCAAATAAAGAGAGTGCATGTCCGGGCCCATTTAAATATTGATCCCATGTTTGGAGAGAATCGAAAATGAACAGGAAGATATTAGCATTTCGAGGACGTGGACGATATGTCATTGTCCACGTCCATGTCCATGGTTGTGTCCATGTCCACAGAAGGAAATTTTTGTTTACGTCCATGTCCATTGTTGATACACACCTCAAGGTGCTTCTCTAAGGTTGTTGGAAATGAATCTCAATCAAAGGGAAACCGAAGTACTTCCTTTGCTAGAAAGTGGATGTGATGCGGAAGTTGGTGGATTGAAGAGTGATCACAAGAAGAATGATGGCTTCTTGATACACTAGGACACACTTCTGATCAAGGGGAATCCTCTCGAGATCACTTGGTGTGGATTGCACATTTAGACAAAGCGGCTAAGCTTCCAACGGCTAGGTTTTTCTATCTAGACAAAGTTCGATCTTTATTGATGATAAGGGACCTTATATAATGGTCCTATCAGCTAGCCCTAGGGCCGACTCAAAGCAAAAGAAACAAAACAAAGATGGGTCGCAGCCCATTAACAAGCAAACAAGAAACAAAATGCAAAACAACTAACTTAGAGTTTGGTTGAGGCCTTGCTTCACAAGCTGAAGCCTTGGCCATTTATTAAACGAAATTAAAAGGCCTATGGACTCTAAGACTCTCTATTCTAAGAGGCTGGAGCCATTGGGCTTGGTGGACCTGCAAAGACATTTATATTAAACATAAAACATACCTTGTTGGACCGAATGAAAGGCCAAGCCTTGTTGGTTGCTTCCAGCTCATGTCTTGACGGTTCTTGCCCCTCTTGATCAGCTTCTTGAATGTCTTGAATGTCTTGGTTCTCTTCTTGACATGATGCTTGGTCTTGGTTGGAGTCCTTTGTCTTCTTCGCACTTCTTGAAAACACTTCAACATGGCACTTGCCAATTTTGGTGCGGTCCGGTGAAGAAGCATTCTCTTCTTTGCTTAGCACTTCAGCCACAGTTTCTCCTAGTTGCTCCCTAAGCTTGCATGCTCTAGCTCTGGTCATGGGTCTGTTTGGTTCCATTGGCTTGATGCCCTCATTAATTATCGTATGATTGTCTATGTCCACGTCTAGCGTCGTATGAGTGTCTACATTCACGTCCAACATATTATTATTGTCTACGTCCATGTCCAGCTGTTTGAGTTTGGTTAGTGTCAAAGACAATCTACAGATTAGTCTACGTCCCTAAAACGCCTACAAAACATACAGCAAATTAGAAGAGAAACAAAAACCAGATGAAAGAAAACGGGAGGACGGGATGGCCCACTTCTATGGAAATATGTCGTCATTTATTTTAGTGTAGGCCTATAGACACTTTATTGGCCCAGGACTATGAAACAATATTGAAGGCATATAAAAAATGGCCCATGTCTATCTGAGGGCAAACATTTATGGACAACCCAAATTTTGGTCCATGTCTTTGACAACCAAATCAAAGAGACACAAAAACAAAGTAAGAGACAACTGATGGAACGCAATTTAGTCCATGTCCACGATGCAAATTCCCTTACTCTGCAAATTCCATGATATTCCAACGCCATTATCAATGCTCTTCCAAGTAGAGGCACCAGAAGCATGAGATGAAGAAGAACAAATTTATCAATTTCAATCTATGACTTCGTGTTCTTATCCTCTGAAAACAAAAAGCAAAATCCATAAACACATTATAACAAACCCAAATCCTAGATCAACCAATGAATTCATAAATAGAAACAAATCACAAACCTGAAATCAAGAGAAAATCTCAAAACTTTCCCTGATTACATCAACCAAAATCCCTTCTCCTTTAATCACGTCCTTTCATACAATCTACCAAAAAAAATCAACTATCGACGATTCCAGATCTAAAGTGACGAAAGAAATCCAACTTGAGAAAGAAGAGGTAGGAGAAAGAAAAAAACGCAAAGAGAGAGAGAGAGTAGAATACCCAGAGATGAGAATTATGGTCAATCAGTTGGAGGGCAAAATTGTTTTTCATCAGGAGGAAAATGTCATTCAAGAGAAGGAAAAAAAGTGGGTATTTCGGCTAATTTGAGAAAGTAATAGGTTATTGGAGCCAATTTTCTCTTTATAAAATTTTCCATAAGAGAACTTATAAAATTTATAAGGCTTTATAAGAGAGCTTAAAATTTTTATAAGACTTTATAGTAGAGCTTATAACTTTATAACGCTACATTTTATAAGATAGCTTATAAAAATTTTAAGGCTTTATTCCTCAAATTTTTATAAATAATATATTTATGAGTTATCTTATAAAACTTATAAATAGTAAATCTATAAGTTATCTTTTAAAACCTTATGAAAAATCATTTTATAAGTTATTGTATAAAATTTGAGGGAACCCACATAAAAGTTAAATTTAGTTTTCCTTAAACTAAAGATAGTTATCATAGCAAGTGACATTTAGTCAAGTGGCAGGTGGTAAGTTCACTAAAAGTAGGCGCACTTATACATTTCGGAATCAAGTCTCACCGTCCGCATTATGCAGGAACTTGGCTAATGGGTCGGTCAGTTGTAGCGCAATGTTGACAAAAAAAATTGTTTTCATATTAGACCCCAAAATGTCGGTTTTATATAATTTTATAAGGTATTTATAAGGCTTTATAAAAGTTTTTATAAAACTTTATTAATAATATAAGGTATCTTATAAAACCTTATATATATACTATATTATTTATAAAGTTTTATAAGATCTCTTATAAAGATTTATAAATTTTTTTAAAAAAAATATTTTGAGTCAAAAAAGATTAGCGGGAAATTTCTATTTTGGCAGAAAAAAATTTGGTAGAAAAAAAATTTTGGCGGAAAAAAGTAATTGTTTTAAAAAAATTATAAAAAAAATGCATAAATTTTTTTGAGAATATTTGTTATTTTTTAATTAATAAATATTTTTTGCAAAAATAAGATTCAAGAGGTATTTCTACAAAAAGGTATAAAGAAAAATATATTTCTTAAAGTTCCTCAATAAAGTTTCAAAATTGCAAACTTGAGAAACATGTTTATGAAAGAGTTAAGTTGATAAAAGAAAAAAAGAAATATGTTAACCTTATTGTTTGCAAAAATACATGTTAGGGATCATTAATTGGGTTAATTGTATATGCTTTTTTTTTGTCAACAAGTAACCATTGGATCGACAACAAGGCTCGATCCATAGTCTAAATTTTTCAAATGGAGCAGAATGAGAACCCACCACCTCATGCCTAGCTAAATCAGGGACAAAACAACTGAACCACCTGTTTTTTGGCGGTTAATAGTATATGCTTAAGAATTTCAAATACGACAGCCAAAAAAACGTTGAGTGAAAATGGATTTGTTTGTTTATTTTTGTTAACTTTAACTCATTTATTGAGAAGGTAAATAGTTAGGTTTTTTTTGTTTTTGTTAAGAACATGAATTTGCAAGTGGCGTTTAGTCTAATGGTAGGTGAAAGATTCACTAAAAGCAAATATACTTGCATATCCAGCAATCGAGTTATACCGCCTATGAAATAGAACCTCCATAAATTAGTACTCGATAAATTAATAACCTCTATAATATAATAAAATTCTCTAGTCCCATGTCGGACTAGTATAAAATTTGATCAAATTTAATAAATTAATAAGATAATTATTATTTGGAAACTTCTATGTAAAATATAGTCTCAATAATATCATAAATTAATAATCATCTAAATTTACATATATATATATAAGTTGGTATATTAAAGTATGATTTTATAAAAATGAAATTTTTCCTAGAGCTCAACTCTGTAAAACAATTGTTGTGTTCTATTTTCAAACTATGATGTTGCAGTATAATATGTCATAAAGAATGACCAAATTCTTTTTAAGTTTTTAAAATTTTAATATGTATCATTTTTATTGAAATAATTTAGATATATTAATCTAAAAATTGTCCTAATTTATCCTTTTAAGTTAATTTTAACAATTAAAAATACTATAGATTAGTAATGTTAATTTATGGATAAATTAATACCTTTTTAAATTAATAATTTTTTGAAGTCCTGTATTATGTAGGAACTTGGCTAATGTGATGGTCAGTTGTGGTCCAATATTAATATAAAAAACTATGATTTGGTCAATTTCGAGTCATTTTTTATGGACTGATAAGTTATGACCTAATATTAACAAAAAACTATAATTTGGTTAATTTTCAGTCATTTTTTTAAATGTGAAATAAAAAGTGCTTATTAACAAAAAACTTTAGACGAAAAAAAAAATTTAGATTAGAAAAAATCCTAAAATACTAACATTGGCAAGTGTCTAAAAATGTAGGGTATATATAAATATATATATATAATAAAGTGTATTAAAGTGGTAATTATAGGTGAAATGAAGAAAAGATTGACCGTGAGAAAGAGTTGACCAAAGGTTATGGAAGCATACGATGTGGGGACAGATCAATAAGTGAGGCTAATATTAAAGCTCAGCTTCATCATTGGAACTCCCATGTGACTCATCTCTACTTTATTTCTCACCAAGATACTGTCTACTGTTTATAAAAGAGTAAAAGAAAAACCTAATTGTTAGTTAAAATTAAATATGGACTTTATATTTATTAAATTAAATACTTATTCTCGCTGATTAGTCAACTTCAACTTCCACATATTTTTGTCATTGCCAGTCGATCAAAGCAGCCATGTATATCTGTCTCAACATATGTGCAATATTGGATAGCTTAGTTATATGAACCATACATTGGCATTTTGTATCCTCTTAACAAATTTGACAATTTTTTTCCTAGCTTTTGGAATAGTTTTATTGAAATACTTACACATATTATTTAAATTAAAATTACACATCAAACCTACCTTAAAAAATACACGTGATCATGTTCGCAGATTCGTTCTAAAAAGAGCTTCATATAATTCCTCTATCACACTCTTCAATGCATCCCTATTTCCAAAATAATCATTTTTAATATATGAAGAAGAGGTGTCAATCATGTGAATCTCTTTTCCAGTTTGCAAATATGTGTCTTGCATACATTATGTGCTCGACTTGTGGTAGTTAACTATAAACAACTTTCACCAACCCTTACAAAAAAAGAAAACGTATTGAATCGAAGTCAATTGCTTGCAACATCTAATCCATTAAATGAATCAAAGATAATTGTAACATACCTTTATTTGTGAGATATAAATATGTATCATTCTCACTCACTGAATCTGAAATCTCTTTTGAGTTGGTATACAAAACAAATCCCAAATGTACCATCAAAGTCTATTATAGGTTTACAAGTAGACTTCCATGTAATTTTTTGTGCCTCAAAACAAACAAATATCTTATGGAATCTTTGTGTGCCCTTGGGATCTGGAATATGACCCAAAATTATATGGATATCCATAATTATGCCTTGATTTTTCTTGTGAATCATTGCCTCATAAATCAAAATCTTAGAAAGTGACCATGATCCTTTTTTCTCGCCCTAATTCATTTTTTTCTTTGTTTTCCTACATTGCTCATATGTTACTACCAGGTTGTGGTCCTTTTTATTTCAACTGCTATTTCAACTATAGTAAACTTAGGATCTAACTTCAACTTTTCCTCAAATATTTGAGTAATTTTAGAACTCTTAAGCAACTTAGAATAACTTGACCAAATACAAGTGTGCCTATTCTCAAATCTTAATTTGCATCTTATTTTCCATCTTCTCATAAGAATAGTAAACTCTCTAAATTTTTGGCTGAACAGACAATACCAAAATTCTTCGCAGGTGATATATAGATTTTTATATGTCATTATGAGTTTTAAAATAGTACAAAAGCAATGCATGTTTGAACTCTGAAAGAGATCTGAAGGTTCTTCCAAGAGCAAGAATCTCATTATCATGTTAAAAAACATCGTGGACATAAACCCCGTAATCTGAACCAAAATTAACCTGAATTAAAGGAAGTAAATCTAAACGGAATCTGACAAAATATCTAAATGGATCGTAAATCTATGTATCTGAAAAATCAAATTCAAATCCGAAGTAGAATCAAATCAAAAACCAAATGAGTCCCCAAAATTGTTTTATTAAAAGTTTATCTATTAAATCTTTATTAATTTTGAGTTTTTATATAAAAATACACGAACCCAAACTTGATCTTTACCGAACCAAACCGAATTTAAAAACAAAATTTACCTGAATTAAGTCTTAAATATAAAAAAACCGAACCAAACTTGAATCTAATATATTTTATTAAATTTTATCTTTTCTTAGAGATTTTTCTAATAAATATTTATTAATTATGAATTTTCATAAAATTTTTTATAAAAAAGTCCACATTAGTTATATCTTTAAAGGTAGTTATGAATTATAAGTTAATTTTATTCTATAGTTCAAAACATGTTTAAAATGAAATTGCAGTCCACTTATTTTTATGTGTCGACAATTAGATCTACAAGACCTAATATCATACTCTAAAATTTTGTTTAATCTATTATAATATAATGGAGAAGATTCTAACATCTAATAGCAAATCATTAACGCAAGTGGCCTTTAGCCCAGTGGCTGATAGTAAGTCCACTAAAGACAGGCGCGATGCACCAGGGATCGAGTCATATCACCTACGAGATTTATGTAGGAATTTGGCTAATGGGCCGACCTTTGTGGCCCATATTGATATTACTGTTGATAAAAAAAAATAGTAAATCATTAACTACATTATCTCTACCACCCAGAATATAAAGTAATAAAATAAAGATTAGAGAAGAAAAAAAAAGATGGCTGAAACAATAAAAAAAATAAAGATTAGAGAAGAAAAAAAAAGATGGCTGAAACAATAAAAAAGCGCACGTGCGCACACCATCTTTATTGGTGAGTTGTGTGAATCTGTGATGGCTTTTGAAGCAAACCCTCGTGCGTTCGTATGACTCCTATTCCTTACCTTTTTTTTCTTCTTTTTTTGTGTGCCATTTATGTTTTTCTGTTGGTCAAATGTTTCATTCCACCTTTTTCCTATCTCAACAAGTAAGACTAATTTACTCTTCCTATTTAATTTTTGGGGAATATGCCTTAATAACTATCTTTTTGCATAATAATAAAGAATATAACCAAAATTAGAAAAGAAAAGATATGATAAAGCTTGCTCTGTAAATTTTGACTATGTGTTATACTATTCCATATCAAACCAATAACATAATCAAGTTTTTCAATAGTATCGCACACCCTTCGATATTTAAAGTAAATAAGCCAGTGTAAATCCAATAGCATAACACGAAGAAATATAATCTGAAATGTCAGACAACCCATCCAACGATTCGTCAAAATATGACAAGAATGATCAATTGGTATTTATTCTTTTCGTAATTTTTAACACGAATATAGAATGTTATCTTGTGTAGGCAATCTATATAAGTAGCATGTCTACATTTATATTTCTATTCCATAGTTCGATAGTGATTTATAACCATGATAGTGTAGTGAATACGCGAACAATTTATTTGATTCAGGAAAGAGACCCTTAGAATGCCAATCTGGTGTTGGGGAGTGGGTTAATGTAGTAAATGGTGGTTTGTATTGCAATGCAGTTGCGACTGAAGAAGATAAGTATGTTCGTTTGTTCATCGGACTAACATATCCAACGTTGTTAGATGCCATCAAAAGCAAGCTAGGAATTAAAACAGAACTCCTACAGATTAATCCGTCGCACTAGTTTTCAGAGTGATTTAAATTCAAAAATGGTGAAGGTGGAGGACTAGTTTCATTAAAACATACGATGATTTTGAAATATATATTCAGTTTCGTAAAGAGGTTGAAGAAATTACTCTTTATGTTACCATGTCTGATAAACGACCAAAACTATCCAATGTTCTTTATTGTGAATGCAAAACTCCAATTGCTGTTCACCACCCACTAAACTTCTTAATAGACGGTGAAGATGATGGTCCCAACCCAGATTCTTACAGTGACAGTGGAGAGTATGTTGCTCACAATGCTCAAAAAGATCGTGGAAAAAAAGTTCAATCTAACTATGGAATACAAGAAGATAGTAATACTTTAGCAAATAGTAATGATACAGACAATTGTATTTCTACTATGTGTAGACTTACTGTATTGAGTGATGATCAGCCTTTGGCGGAAAAGCAGCTGATCGATGATACACCTGCTTCACATGAGGAACCGTCACATTCAAAAAGTATGGAGTATAAGCTTCATTCTACTTCTGAAAACCTTATGGAAGATTCATCATCATGTCGACATTTAGATTTTTCGGAAGCAAGTACTTATGAAACAATGGCTAATGAAGACGTACAAGACCAAAATGCAGGCAATCGTCTTAATTTTCAAGAGAGACAAATTCATTGGATTGTTAATGTTGTCGATGATTATAGTTCTGATCCAAGTTTTGGAGGGATGCTCTTCAGGTGTTTGATGATGACACTATGGAAGGTACTATTGTAGTAATACTATATGCATATTACAATTTAAATCATACATATAAGAATTTATTGTATATCATATCTTAGCTCTTATATATCCTAATATATTTTGCATGCATATTTATTATACTAACTAGAAAGACCGGTGTAGTTGATTACAATACTAATTATTAACATCTGTACAATATTATATCAAACCGATATTCATATAGATATGTTACTTATGTAATTCTTCTATTTGCGAACATTGATTTTGCAATGTTCTATGTTAATTATGAGGGTGTCAAGGTATTTGTTGTAAGAGTCTACAAATCTAAAATAGATTGCAAGATCAAAATTGCTATCTATGCATAAAACAGGATATTTCCATTTCTGCACCGTACGATCCAGTCCTAGGTATGTCCTACTAAAATGCATCACAACATTTTGTCCTTGGCGTGTATATGCCAAATGAATAAATGTAAGAGGTCATTTTCAAATTTGTCAAGAAAATCTCACACATACTTGTTCAATCGATGAACAAAAAAATTATCATAGCTAGCTACTACATGACATTGGGAAGATAATGGAATCCAAGTATGTTGGCATCAAGAAGGGGCCAAATGCTTAGAGATTAGAAAGTTACTACTAGATGATTATCACGTCAGTATATTGTACTAGAAAGCTTGGAAACCTGTGAAATTTCCATGGAGGGTGCATTAGGTTCGGCTGCAAAGAGCTATTCACTATTACCATGCTATCATGAGAGGTTAAAAATAGCAAATCCAGGAAGCTTGTGCTATTTTGGGATTGTTAACAAAGAAGGTGCATACGTTGCCTTAAGTATAACTTCATTGCATTTTCAGCATCCATCATTGGATATCAGCACATGCGTAAAGTTGTTGTTGTAGATGGCACAAGCTTGAAAACTCTTTTTGAAGATTACCTATTAACTGCATGTTTCCAAGATGAAAATTTTCAATTTTTCCTGTTAGCCTATGCAGTTGTTGATAGTGAGAATGATGAATCTTAGGAGTGGTTTTTCATGAAACTGAATGAATTTGTTATAGATTCCGAAGAGTTGGTGTTCATTTCAGACAGACAGAATACATTAACAATGCACTAACAAAGGTACAAATGATATACAATTATAACATATAGTATTATTACATTAGAATATGGTCTATTTGTATTGGTGCATAGTATTACTTCTAAAGCGTACATTCGGTGTAGGTATATCCATTATTGCATCATGGTGTATGCAATGTACATTTATGGGAGAATGTACGTTCAAGGTTTAAGCCAAAGCCTGTTGCAAATCTACTGTCAATATTAGCACGAACTTATACATTGTCAACGTTCAACAAAATATTTTTTGAGATTCAGAACTTTTATCCAACATATGTTTCATATCTAATTGACACAGGTGATAAATTCTCTTGATTATTAAATTATTTGTAATACTTAAATTATACAATATAGTATTATTATATTGTATAGTATTGTTATTGTTCTATACTTTCTATATACCAATTTACGTGATATGAAGTATTGTACATTTAGTAATCGATATTAAATAACATGACAGTTTCACTGGAGTATGGTTCATTTCAAAGGGCATCAATACAATATAATGATGGTAATATAGTTAAATCCTAGAATGCTATGATAAAACACGATCATGAATATCCCATCACATGTATGCTAGAGTACATTATGACAACCATTATGAGTTGGTTTGCAATGCACATAGAGCTAGATATCTGGCATACCGACTTTTTGACTCCTAGAGTTTCTGCAATGGTTACTTTAAACTCTGAGAATTCAGCTTCCTTATCGGTTAGAACCATTAGCGGATTGGAGTTTCAGGTTCAAGCCAGAGATGGTGAGTTCTTCTATGTTCACCTAGGTGATTCGACATGTTCATGTTCTGTGTATCAGACTCTATGGATTCTATGCTCACATGTAATTGCCTGCGCAAGTCACCTTAATTTGTCAATATCATATCTTCTATCAGTTTCGTACCTATCTAGTACTTGGAGCTCTTCAAACAATGAGAGGATATATCCAATTCCATTAGCCAGCCATGAATTACTACAACTTAACAACAAGAGAGGCGGCCTAGATTTTCTTCCTCTAACTGTAAGGCGTCCTCTAGGAAGGCTAAAAAAGCTAAGAATTTTTTCTAGAGGAGAGTTCAAGGTATTGCAATTTACAATATGTAAATATCTATAGTTATGTCTATCTATGTAGAAATTGAGTACTATATTATAACTTACTAATGTACATGCAGAGCACTAAGAACAAGATAATATGCATAAGGTGCCTCTATGTAGGATATACAAAGCATCATGCAAAAACCCAATATAAAAATGAAGTTACATCATATTAAGGGGTAGATCAAAAGAAATAGCACTTGGAGTTGGCTTATTGTAGGAAATTCGCCTCATATATAGACTGATGATATGGCATATACTATTTAATAAATAATATCGCATGTTCGTAGAACGAAAATATAACAAGCATGTCTGAAGTATCTTAGTACCTATATATTGGATGTAGGCATTTGATAATGTTGTTTTGTTTACGTATGTATTTCCTTACATATGTGTAATACCAAAAATATCCTCCTTTAACATATGTGGAATGTTATAACATTCAGTATGATATATAATTCAGCGTGATTAAACATAGAAATTAACAATATAGATCGATTATATATATATACAATAAATTGTATCCATAGTGTTGTAACAGTACTACATGATAGTAAAATCTTATCCAAAATATTAGAAATACGCTATTTGAAATTACATACATTGAATATATATATATATAGTAACAGTACACATGTATCAATACTATATTACAAATAATCAGTGCTATATAGTACTATCTCTTACTATACCCTAATTATAAAATAACTAATCACGAATTTCAAAAATTATTATTTACAATTAATAAACAAAATGTTGAATATATAGTTGACCAGAATGAACATCATGCTTATTTGATGCTTAATTATTACTTATATTTTATAATCATTATATATGCGTATTATGAATTTCCACAATCTGAACCAAAATAAACTAAGTTACATACCAACGAATGACTAATTATTTAATTAAACTATAACATAAAAGATAATTGATTCTAAGTATAAATTCTAACTAATATAGTAATTGATCACTATTGAGCTTTCTATTTTTGTTAAGGAATACGTCAACATGCTGAAGTCACGAGGGATAGTATATAGTTGTCTATAATTATAGCTATAACATAGCCTTTTCCAATAACAGCTAAAATAATCACATCAATAACTATATATATTTTGTATCACTAACCATCACTATTCTAAATATATTTTGAAATATTTTCATTTTGAAAATATATTTTATACAAATATATATATATATATATATCTTGAACTATATTGTTTCATCTCGTCATACACTTAGTAACGACACAAAGATTGTCGGATACCAAAGAGATTTCAAGTGATAACAACTCAGTTTCTGATTTACTTTTGGTATTGTTTATGATATTCACTTTCATAATTTTTTTTGTTGACTTGTATTTAATATTGAAAGCCTATTATTAATTATTCTATATTATTCAAAAATAATTGTTATAAATTTATGAATACTACAGGCAGATCCAGATAATGTGAAGGTGGTATTAGGATCTTGGATCAAAAGACACAGAGGTGGTTAGTGTTTTGACGAGGAATTTGGGAATATTTAAGTCAATATGTTCACGTTTTCACTGGAATAACAGTAGATGAACTTATGAGGAAGGTCAAAGCATCATTGGGCGACCGCACTGGAGATATAGAACTTGAACTTTCTTATTAGTGGCCCGAATGGACGTCATCCAATGATAGAGAAGCAGAAAGATCGAAGTTTATTTATGATGATAAAAACCTTGAATTTTTATCAGATTATGTAGAGAGGTGAAACAAATTTCTCTCTATATAACTATTGGTGTTATGAAACCAAATAAATCTCGCATCTTGCCAAGAAGGGACGAGACGGAAATAGTCATTCCATATGCAGAAACAAGTCTACCGCTTATTATCAGTGATGCGTGTGGATATGACTAAAGCAATGGTTGGATTCTATTTCTGGCACTTGCGCTGACTTATTGTTTCCCATTTTCAATGAAGGCAATACCGACTGGGATGGAAATAATACAGAGTGTGGAATTACTATACTAGTAATATTGATACATGGTTTGATAGAAGAGAAGAGGCGGAAGTAGTAGTTCCTCTTTCAGAATCAAGTCTACATCTGGGTATCCATGTTGAGACCAAATGTTATGTAGGTGGTGCTTGGGATGCCACTTTTGGCACTTACAGTGACTTATAATTGGCATTACAGATGAAAAGACTAAAAATGGTAGTGTATCTAATACAGTGTATGGAATTACCATAACATATAATAGTGATACATTGTGAAGGATCAATTTATGCTGATACTCCAAACTAAACATAAACTATTATGTTGAATTTGGAAAGCTACAACGGAGGTATCCAATACAACCAAGTAATAAGCATATGTTGTATCAACATATCAAATCTGAATCATCAAAAAGCAACATATTATTGGCAGATTCACGAAATGAAGATTCAAACAAAGTAGATGATGTTGAAGATGTTAAACCATGCATAAATGCTATTTTTGCTGCGAGAAGTATGAAGACTCTAAATGAGTTAATTAATAATAACATCAATGATCCAACACTATTTTGGAGGGATGTCTCTCCGGTTTTCAATGATGTTGAAATGAAAGGTAACATATTAATGTAGTAATGTGTTATATGTAGTACTACTTTATACATGTATAATGTATTTGTTTATCGGTTGTAGCTCGTGTAAATGTTGATGCTGCTTTATTTGACGTTAACTATGAAGGAGATAAGCTGTTTCTAGGTTGAATCTTCATGTCCAAAGTAGTTTGCCTTTTACAATTGGCTATATACGCAATCAACCATAAATTTCATTTTCGTTGTAATAGATCTCATCCTAAATCTATAACATTACTATGCATTTCACTAGCCTGTCTATGGCAGATATATGCAATGTCAGTAGACAAAATCGAAACATTCCAGATCCGGTAGGCCACACGAACTCACACTTGTTTGGTTGAAGATCATAATAATTTCCACAAATTAGATACAACACAAGTGATGGGTGAGATTATGAAGTCCAAATAATTTGGACTACATAATTTGCTGGATGTTGGTTTGATCCGCAATTATCTCTTGGATGAGTATCATGTTAATGTATCATACTTGAAGGCATGGAAAGAAAGAGAAATGACCGTAGAGAAAGCATTGGGATCAATTGTAGGGAGATATACTTTATTACCAAACTACCATTCTTTGCTCCAGAAAGCCAATCCGAGAAGTCTGTGTTATTTAGAGGTTGTTAATAATGAAATGGACAAACAACACTTCAAGTATATCTTCATTGTTTTTGGTGCTTCAATCACACGATTTTCATTTATGCGCAAGGTTATTGTTTTCAGTGGTATACGTCTCAAATCTAGATTTGGAGATTCACTACTAACAGCTTGTTGCCAAGACAAAAATTTCCAAATATTTCCTCATGCATATTGTATTGTAGACCGTGAAAATGATGAATTGTGGGCTTGGTTATTTATGAAGCTGAGAGAAATTGTTAAAATCTCTCCTAAAGTTGAGGAATGGTAGCAGCTACACAATAATGGGTAAGGTATTACCAGATGCACAAATTTAATGTAACATGTCTAGTGATGTAGATATACTGTATCAAGTTACTCTTCTATATGTCGCATTTACATTACTACTTCTTTTTCCATTTATGTTCGTAGGTGTTTCATTTTACTACACATGGGGACAACACTGCTAGCCTTGAATAGAACATAGCGGCTAAATTTAAGACCAAGATTCCCGGGACATTGATGTCACAAGTAGCAAAGGCCTATACCATTATTGAATTTAACAAATTCTTCATTGAAATTAATGAAATACACCCTGGATGTGCTGCCTATATAATGGACATATGTTAGTCGTAACACAATTATTAACTATATTGGTTATATATAGTCATAAACTTCTACATATACCGAATGCAGAATTTTCCAACTAGCCAAGGAGCCATTGCAAGAGAATCGGATTCACAATAATGGATAGTAACAAAGCGAAATCCTAGAATGCTATGATTAAAAAGGCACAAGAATATCCCATTATTGTATGATAGAATATATATTCGTACGAATATAATGAACTGGTTTGTAGTGTGGTATGTTGTAAGTCTCATGTATGCCAATTTTCTGACCCCTAGTGTGAGGTCTATAGTTGATGCCAACATAAATAAGTCAACTTCTTTTACACACACTGGTATGGGTGATCTAGAAATCAATGTTAAAACACAGGTTGGAGAATATTTATTATAACTTGGAAAAAGTAGATGTTCTTGTGAGCAGTATCAACAGTTAGGGATTCCTTGTTCCCATGCAATTGCTGCAATATCTCAATTGGATTTACATATACCATCGCTACCACGTGTAAAATACCTAATAGGTGCATGAGGTTCATCATATGGTGGGAAGATATGTCTTATTAATTCTGTTGAGGCGAATATAGTAGTACCTAAAAATCATCAAGACGAGTTCACCCTCCACCCTCAAAATTTAAGACGTGAACGAGGAAGACCAAGAAAAAGACAACCACACCTATAGTGAAACCAAAAGTAAGTGCAGTATGCTATATAGTAATACTACATATATTCTATAATACACATGCTATATAAAGAGTATATCTACGTAGATTAATATGATTGTGTCAAATATATTGGGATATAGCAAAAAATGAATTTGAAGCTATGTTATTTTTTCTATATCAGTCTACTAGAGAAATGAGTAATAGACGGTGCAAATATTGTTATGGACTGGGACTTAACAAATTATCTTGCACAAATATACTATAAATATGGACTTGACATATCATGAAGAGCTTGAAGATAATAACTTTTGGAATGGGAAAAGTAAGGAAATCAACTGTATGTCTTGACATAAAATTGCTGGGTTTTGGCTTACTCTTATTTTGTGAATACCTTGTACCTTTCGTTATTTGGGGTTATATATGTAGTTTAACAAAGATGTACTCATGCTCTTACTTGAACTACTTACGAATGTAATGCTCAAGTTGGTCTCTTTTGAACCTTTTGCAATTAATCTACTCTAATTAAACATCTTAATTACCTATTATAACAACATATATAATGACCTTAAGTATATAATATAATATTATATCAGTACTATAATAATAAACATACTACATAAATTATATCGACGTTATAGTTAACAAACAATCAAACAACTATTGTTCCAACTATAAGAAACAGCTAATACTACTACATAAGTTCAAGATAGGATAGGCAGTTGTTACAATAACTAATAATTATAAAAACACACTACTAAAGGCTAGTTCAGAAAAAGAGATGGGTGAAATACGATGAAGGTCTGGAAAGCATAGTTCCTTGCAATATTGTCTAAGTCATTATCTTTGATGGTTCCCAATGAATGTTGCTCCATGATGATTATAGCTGATATCCCAACCTACCCTGAGATTTCAACATATGAGTTTAATATGTAAATAGAAATACTGCATAAGTAGAAGTTCTAAAAGTTATATAAATGTACCTGGACTAACGGCGTTTAACATAATATCCAACCGAGAATACTCGAATGCTGCCACCAACTGAGACTTCATGATATCAGTTGTACCAAGCTATTTTATCATGTATGGCACCATTGATGCAATAGGCTTCACCATTTTGGTTATTTTCTTGTCATTTAGCAATGCCTTGTTGCAATCAAGGATAGTGATAACCTTATCTTTTAGATCAATAACCAGACCCATCTCGTCTCGATTCTTGATTAAAGTGGGCTATATGTAATATCCACGTCTACAAACCATTTTGGTCTACCGATCAGTAGAAATCTGGATGCCGATGAGATAATAAAACTCTCATGCTTCTTTTCCTGGTTGAATGGAGGTTGTTATCAAAGAAGATCTGACAGGACTGTGGATGGCAAGAAGTCAAATTGACATTTCTCTAATTGATCACACCGACATTGCACATACTTAATCATGGAATTTGATGCCTACAGTATGTAACATTACTCTATAAGTATATATATATTACAAAAGTATAATGTATGAACAAGTGAAGCTCACCATTTTGTCAATCAGACAAAATCCCTCCATATTTTCCAGGAAGCATGTGTTAGGGACTTGAACTCCATCAATGGACCAAATATTATACAAATTCGTGAGGTGTTAATAATACATTAATCATATAGTATATCTATATAATATATATATATATACCAATCTCCATATATATTCAAACCTCTCAGTTTGTACTAGTTCAGTAAAAACTCGGAGTTGGTCTTCATTGGGGTCAGAGAACGGGTCGAAGGCATGTATAAGACGATTCCTTACAGAGCAACATTTTCTCCGCATAGTTTTATGTATTCCCATTAACTTCTCCTTACCACAACGTTGAAGTTTTTCCTTTTCATTCTCCTCAGGATGGTGTATATTTATCAGGGCTTCCCCGTAATTTTGTGCTCACTCTCTTGACCTATTTAATTGTACTATCAGCAATATTTTTTATAATAGCTACTTGGTTGACATCATGTTCTAGTTCAGTTGGTATGGGCTTTGTTGTCTAATTGACCTATGAAGTCTGCATTATCAGAAGTAGTATACATATAAGTATATCTATACTAGAAATATTTGAATATAAATATATTGTAATACTATGTATCTAGAATTACTATTTTTGTGGGTTGTGCTAAACCAATTGAGAAGCTTGTTGGTTTTATATCATGTAGATGACCAACTTTAGCAGTCTTTGCTCTATATTCTGGTTGTCAACTAGGTATAACCTAGAATTACACTATAATACTATGTGCATATATAAGTAAGATGGATAAAATTACAGCACATGGTTGTCGAAAAAACCTGAGCTTTATTACTGTATAACAATTGTGTAGACTGTTCTAAATATTCTTCACCATATATGGGATGAGTTTTGGGCTAACCATTCATATTGGTATCATAAAATATTGTCAATCTAGCACTAAATATAGTTGCTATTACTAGTGTTAATTTAATTGGCATAGTGACAGTTACGAACCTGAGAAGGATCAATCTGCATAGTGTCTGTAGTATTCATTGTAGATGGTCTTATAAGAGGTCGACGCACAATAATTCCCTGAAAAATATAACATGTCAAAATATAAAATTAAATAAGTAATTACTACTAATTACTACATATATAATAATACTAACTCATACCATTTGGGTTGCACTTTGATCATTGTCTGAGGATGACGTAGTATTCATATCAATTAAACTGTCATCATGTATATATATTAATATCAGATAACAATTTAACCTACAAACTATTAGTCATAATATATATATATATATATATATATATATTAGCACCAAATGTTTATTACCTTGGTATCACCACTGCCCTCCTCACTAATGGTGGTCTTCTCATGTGCATCTATGATAGAGTGCTCCTATACATATAAAGTAGACTTACTATATACAATAATGGTCTATATGTATTTGCATTCAATAGACATGATACTCATACCTTTGCTAGTTCATCATCTTCCTCAGACCTTTCAGTGGAAAGGTTTGGAGTAGATGCATCCGTGTTTGCAGCAGGATACACCCGTATGTGGAGGAGGTGCATCCAGCTTTAGAGGAGGTGCATCCGTTTTTGGAGGACGTACATCAGGGTTTGGAGAAAGTGCATCAAGGGTTGGATATGTGCATCAGAGTTTGGAGGAGGTGCATCAGTGATTGTTCCAGGAGCATCATTGTTTTGGATTAAGTGCATAATAAGATGCTAGTAATCAATTAATGCAAGTATCTTTGCTGATACAATCGATGTATAATCAAATTTCAAACAAGTTGTACCTTTGCTAATGGGATGTCATCAATAATCCTCTCATTGGATACATTGTCTTCTTGTATGGTGTTATCCTACATCATATACACGATTTAATATATCGAAGTTATACATGTGAATATAGACACATGTATTAACAAATCACAAACCTTATTGCCAGTGGTATCATCAGCTACTACCATGCTAGCACCAACAATCTTGATTTTTATTTCTTTGAAGTCAAGAATACACATTGCTCAAACTAGTTTATATTAATATACGATTACAAATAAGTATTATTTCTTGTAATCACCGTAATAATACCTTTGGACGAGAATTATTTGAAGCACCATCATGAAACGTGTTAGAAGGAGTACAATATTCATCATTGTGTGGAGTCGGGGCAGTCGTCTCGTACTATCATATATATATATATATATAACATTATTACATAAAAGTATATTTAGTATTACTAAGAACATATAAAACATACATGCTCAGCATTTATCTTCGCTTCCTCGTCACCTTTAGAAATAGAGGAACAAACTTGTTTGACTATGTTATATGCATCCTCATCAGAACTTATTTCAAATTCTGATTAGCTAGTCGAAGGCTTACTCGCCTAGTCGAAGAAGAAAGATGTTCTACATATAAATATATATAACACTACTACATACTATGTAAATAATAAGAATGTTACCTTTTATAGACTTCATTGTTTTTTTTGGAGCCGGTTCTTTCAAAGGGGATGAAGCTTTTCTTTATTTTGGCTTGCTAGCCACATCAGCTGCTTCCATCCTCTTTGATACTTCATTCTTTTTTGGTTGTTCCTCTTTTGACTTCTTCCGGATCATTTCATCATGTATTCTCTTGAAGCACTTGTCGAGATGTCCTTCTATACAAGTGATGTACTTTTCAGCATACCTTCGTCTATCTTCTCAATATCGACAACCGACAACTGACCGACACGAGGCTTATTATCACTACCTCTAACATCTGATCATTCTTCAAAATTTTGATTGTCTACATTGATAGAATTACCAAAAACGTACTCAACATCCTCATCATCATTAGACTAGCCTGATTTTGCTTTCTCTTCAAAATATTAAGCCTTCACTCCCCCTTTACCAAGAAGTATGATTGAAATCATGATCCTGATCGATTAAATCCTCCAATGCATCGATCTTGGGATCATCCTCTTCATCAAGGAACAGTATCTCATTTTCATAATGTGAATTGTCCTCACAGATATATGCTCTTACTTTTACCTGCAGATAAACAACATTTAGTATGTATGACAAATACACCATACATATTGTATTAGAATACAATGTATTGTAGTGTTTTATATATATATGTGTATGTAGAACTACTATGTTAAAATATTTACTACATTAATACCATACATGGCCTTCTATATCAAGTGTCCTAGCTTTATTAATATTTATCGCCAGGTTGCGCTGCAACATAGCTTCAATCCTATCAAACATTGGTAATTCCCCAAGTTCATTGCTCTCAATGATTTGAGGACAACAACACAGTGTAACTAGAACCAATGCATGAGAAAACCCTTGTATAGGGCAGCTTTCTTGTGCCCAGTGCGATGCATCTTTAGATTTTCCACTCCTAACCGTCAGCAAGAATGATTCTTGACCCCAAGCAAATTTCAGGTAGGGATCAATATCAGCTAACATAGCAACATGATACATAGAGATATTTGTTGCATTAGAGGTGGGGCATAATACTGCATCCACCAGAGCAACAATAGCTAGCCTAAAATAAGTAAGTGTATCCATGTACATCTTCCTTTTCATCAGAAGCTGCATAATCTGATGCACAATCATTTTGGTCTCATTCTTAAAAAGGATTTCCATATTTCATCCCCAGTTGTGATGACCTTCACTTTACCCTTTCTAGCAGTTTTTTGCCATTCTTTATAGTCTGTGCTCTCTTTGCAGTTCAACCATGTTATTGTTGTAAAGTCTTGAATAGCGTATCTAATAAGCTTTCTAGCATATAGCCACCAACGCTTGTACTTCTTCTATGTTAATAGCTGTCTCGACATGATATAGTGAAGAAACTTCACTGAAAATGTGTGATTACCTATTCTCATGAGAGGACCGAACTATAAAGTCATCAATATATTCAAATGTTCGTCATCCACCACCGAGTTGATGGTTCCAATATACTGGAGGTTGAAGTAGTTGTTAATTTGGTGCTTCTATGAGGGTTCACACCCACTTAGCCCTGACATTTGGGTCCTCGAGTTGAGTTCGGATCGGGTCCTTACAGATTTAGGTCTTTTGGGTCAGGAAGTTTTATACTCATACAAGACATGTGACTATTTTGGTTTGGCTTCAGGTTTGAGTTGGTTCGGTTCCAAATTTTAAAAATCGTAACATATCTGAATATCCAAAACTCAAATATCCAAAAATATCCTTAAAACATTTAAAAATTATCTAAAAATAATTAAAAATATTAAAAATACTATTTTTAATACCTAAATATTCAGAAAAATATGAAAATATCTAAAAATACCCAAAAATATCAAAAAATTATGCATAAAATATTCTAAAAATACCTAAAAAGTACCATAAAAATGATTTTTTGGGTACCGGTTCTATTCTTGTTTCGGGTCCTGTTCTTTGACTCCAAAAATTTTGGACCTGTTCAAGTATTTAGGCGGTCCAGATTTGGGTTCGGGTCTTCCTTTTCGGGTCGGGTCCAAGCCGGTTCCTTGGGTCCAATTTTTATGCCCAGGGCTACACCCAATCATGAACATTCTCTGAAGCAGCTCATTGTCTTCTACTGTTTATTAAGCAATTCTACATACATACCATCAAGATAACAATACCGTATGAGTAGAGTTTCTATAAATCAAAGACTACATATCAATCAATACATTCACCATTCAAATTGATATATAAACCAAACTCGTATGTAATATATATTGATCAATATCTGAAGTTCTCTGCACTTTCAGTGAATAAATGAGCAATTATCCAAATTGAAAAATGTTGCAGTTATTATGTTATGAAATCATCTGCCATATATTTTGTAACAGTCGCTTAACCCAATCAGAAATATAAGATTCACGAAATGTATAATATACGAATTTCCTAAATGGTGAAATCTCTGAAATGTACTTAATCAAAACTAAGTAATTATCAAAACAAATGATCAAACGAGTGTAAAAATCAAATCAATATAGAATTACTGCAATCACTAAATATCTTTAGCAAACAGTTATCTCTAAACTACTAATCGAAGTTGCAGTTTTATTCTCAAAATAGTCGAATGCATAAAACCTTAGGTTTTGAATCGCAGACATGTACTAAAACAAAAATCATGTGAAATTTGTAATAATTTCAAATCAAATAGATCTACAGAATAAATTGGTATAGTAAAAAGCAAACAAATTTATGTGTAATAGTAATTTCACGTC
The DNA here is from genome assembly GCA_900406435.1 of Lepidium aucheri. Classification (NCBI taxonomy): domain Eukaryota; kingdom Viridiplantae; phylum Streptophyta; class Magnoliopsida; order Brassicales; family Brassicaceae; genus Lepidium; species Lepidium aucheri. The sequence goes on along the minus strand of OVBA01000547.1, from coordinate 31,639 downwards.
ATAATGTTCCGATTCTAGTGTTCTTACTGGTATCGATTGTTTCTTAACCAATTAGACAAATATTAACAATGTTGGGAGAAATTAACACACTTTCTATTCATATGATGTTTTCATTGATGACGACAGTTATCAGTTCACCAAGATAGTGAAACTGTCGCCGTAATTTATATGTATATAATGTATTATATAATTATCGAAAGATGCAGAATCAAGTTTCTGAAACTTACAAAACGTGTAGAATTCGATTGCAAGCAACAAAAAGAATTTTTGTTTTTGTTTTCTCTCTTTAAAAATTGTTGGAAAGTTACACAGAGGAAGTTAACAAAGAAGAAGAAACAACTAACGTAGACAGTTTATCTCTTCATTTCCGTAATTTCAAATTATTATTTTTCTAATAAATTTTTAATGATGGGTAGTTTTTTATATATATTATATAAATTTTATTTAATTTAGATGGTCTAGTGTAGCATGATTAGTTTGTGAATTATAATTTGGTTTATGGTTATTCGGCAAATTATGACTTAATTTTTAACATGTTAACCATTTTTATGTTGTCAACAAAAAACATTTTTGAAATATATGAAACTAATATTCATGGGCTTATTTTTAGAATAAAAGGCCCAAACAACGTAACCCAATTAAATATTCTCTTACAATTTTAGCGGCCTGGTCCATTTTCCTTGGAAAGAAAAAAAACGTAAGAAAAAAAGTTTCTGTGTTTGCGACAATGAGACTCATTCAGATTTTCCAAAGGATAATTTATTATTTTTGTTTTATCTGGTTTTTATTTTATTTTGCTTGTTCTTTTCTAGCTATGGACATTGATTGGTGATGAAGGTGAGGAAGTGAGTTATGCCTTAAAAGATTCTTCGAAGCCTATATACACAAACTACAATTCAATTTCGGAGCTGCCCATTGCCATGGCTTTCCAAATCATAGCTTCTTCTTCTTCATCACCAACGATTACAAAATCTCACCTTCTCTCTTTTCCTTCTCTACAATCTTCTTATAAAGCTTCAAAACCTAATCTCTCCTCATGGTTTTCTCTCATGGGTTCTTCTCGTTTCTCTCCCTACATTGGTTTAAAGCATCTAGGCATCTCAATCTCGCACAAATCTTCAATCCCAGGTCTCAAATTCGCTCCCTTCCCTTCCTTTTTCTTTTGAGGTTTTGTATAATCTGTTCAATTTTCTGAAGCTGGGTGGTTTTTGTACAGAGAAAAAGAGAAGATGTAAAAGTACGATGATTCGTGCGTCACTTTTTGGTGTTGGAGCACCTGAAGCTTTAGTTATTGGTGTTGTGGCTTTGTTAGTCTTTGGTCCTAAAGGCCTTGCTGAGGTTAGTGTCTCAATGTTCCAGAATGGTTTGAATTTATATCTTTTAAGGTTTAGGCAATTAACTGGTACTGTTTATTTAGTTTTAGGAGAATTGAAGTATAGATAAAGCTAGGTGGATGAGCTTTTGGCTCGACTGAGTTTGTATCTCTGTGGATTAAATCTCAGAACCTTTATCGAAAATCTTAATTAGGAGCAAGTTTCTTTACGAATTCCTCTCGTCCAGCAACTCCTTTATCGAGCATCTGAGAGTCTCAGTTTCAAAAATGAGAAGAGTGAAGAACTGTAGATATCAATGTTTCTTCTTCAGAGAGTCTTTAACAGTTGTTTTGAATCTTTGAAGAATCGTCTATTTGCTTTCTTATAATCTCTGCAGGTAGCTCGGAATCTTGGAAAAACGCTTCGTACATTTCAGCCAACGATTAGAGAGCTACAGGTTTCTTTTTATCTCATAGGTTTTGGTTTATATATGAGCCAACTATGGTAGATTGTTTACATATCTCCTTTTTTTCTTATTTTTTGTTTCTTAGGATGTTTCAAGAGATTTCAAAAGTACCCTTGAACGTGAAATTGGCCTCGATGAAATCTCGACGCCAAACGTATACAACCCAAACAGAATGAACCCTGTCCAACCTCCTCCACAACCACCATCAGTTCCTAGTACTGAAGATCCTATGGCTGCAAATGATCCTAGTGAGTTATCAAACTTTACTATGCGCACATGCTTTTGTTCTTCTTCATATTTCATCAGAACAAGTTAAAGATACTGTCATTTGGTTTTAGAAGTCTATTCATATTCGATTTGCTAAAAGAATAGGAAGCATACTAGGCATTTGACTGAGACATATGAAAAATTAGTTTGTTTCGTCGTAGATCTTGAGCTCTTCAAGATTTGTGTAACTGACTGGTACTGTTTTCTATTCATATTCATGAATGGAGTAGTGAAGTTAAAGCTAATGTGCCTTCATTGAAATAAACAGATGCTACTCCATCACCAAAAGCTTACACAACCGAGGATTACCTCAAGATCACTGAGGAGCAGCTAAAAGCTCAATCACCCAGTGAAAGCCAAACAGAGTATCAAAATCAGACTCAAGAACCGCAAAAACCCACTACTGTACAAACAGAAAGCCAGCCCAATGGTTAGCCTTTCATCTCTCTGATTGAATCCATGAGTTTGAACGAGCAACAAATTAAGAACCACTCTCATTTATCATCCAAATTGTCTAAAACCGAGTTTTTTGCAGGTACAACGAGAGAAACAACAGCTTCAGCTCCTCCAAGGCAAGATTGAAAGCCCCAAAAATTGACTTGTAGTTTTAAAAGCATAAGCCTCTTTCTATTGGGGAGCTTTGGAGTGATTTTTGTATCTACCAAACGAGACGAAGTTATAAGTTCTCAAGACATCCTCGCAAAGCAATATGTGAATCTAATACATCAGAATATGTCTCAGTTGTGTATTCATGTTCCATTAGTTTATTTCTGTATGATATTTGAGTTTATTAGGTAAAAAAGAATGATTGATAATGAAATGAAAAAAAATTATTGGCTCTATGTTTGTATCTGAAACTTAGGACTCCATATTCAGAATCATTTTTTTTAAAAAAGCAAAATGTACTTCTACAATTGTGTTTTGAATCAATCAAGATACAATAATGATGTAAAAAGTAAGGATCACATTGACTCTCAAAAATTCCCAAAATTTTAAAATACAACAATTGACCCCTCTTCCACTGCATAATCCTTCACACCTGCCGAAGACTCGACTCTATTTGTAGCTTTCTTGGCCTATCAATTAATTACACAAAGGAAACAATCATCAAATCATATAATAATCACACCGCAATGCATGCATAAACGAAAAATAAAATAAAATTTAACAATGAGTGAAAAACAATTAAATTAATTAAAGCATTTGTTACCTCTTCATCCCAATTTGTAAAGATAGTGACCAGAGAAAGACATAAAACTTGAACAACGAGAGCACATATGATTCCAAACCAAAGCCCCTTCAAATTGAACATTGTTCAGATGTTTAATGCGTGTCATTAATCAATTAATTATTAATTAAAAGAATTTGATAGATAAGATTAATAAATTTAATTTACCCGACCACCAACGTTGAAGTGAAAAGCAAGTAACAAGCCTGAAGGAACTCCAACAAGATAATATGATCCAAGATTAATAAATGCTCCTATCTTCTGCCATCCACATCCTCTTGCAACCCCTAATTATTAACCGGAAAAAACCAAACATAACCGGATTTAACCAAGCTCTTCTTGATTTAGGTTTTTTGTGTCTTTACTTGCAAGTAAGAAAGAAAAAGAACCTGAGAGAACACACTGAAGACTGTCTAGAAAGTTGCCTAAGGCAAGAATCGGCATCATAGAAGCTACGTAGGTGATTACTTGAGGTTCACTGCTGTAAGCCAATCCCCATATATTCCTTATCAATATCAAAACCGATCCAATCACTACACTTTCTACGATTGCAATGCTCATGACCACACGCACCGCAAGCTTAGCCACCTTTGGATTACCTGCTCCTAACTCATTCGACACCCTTGTGCTGAACCGAGTTTGAAAGGATAGATCAATGGTCTCTCTATATGATGAGCTTTTGATATAATGTTACATGATTCAAGTTTGTATATGTTTACCTTGCAGCGCCACTCAGACCGAATGGAATCATCCAGACTGTTCCTGCTGTATTAAGGCTGCAAGTATTGTATTATAACCATAAACGTATCAATTACTCTTGAATTAGGAGTATGAAAAGTTATATATGTATGCTATATATTCTTACCAGATTGATAGAACTGAAGTTTCAAGCACTGGGTTTGGTAGAAGTCCTGATAAGAGAACTAGAAGCTCAAAGGACCACATCTCTAAGCTGAAATCAAACAACACTAGTCATAAAATGAAGATAGCTAGTTAAGGAATCCAAGTGGTGAATTCATTGCTTCATTATTGTATTATTACCAAACCATAAGTGCAGAAGGAATAGCTAGTCTCAGAAAGGGGAGGATATCGCGTAGAGCCTCTTTAGAGAAACCGGTCCAAGTCAAGGAGCAAGAAGGAGATAACTTGACGTAACAGAACAAGAGAACAACATTAAGCCAATACGAAAGGGAGTTGGCCAGAGCAGCTCCTTTAAATCCTAAACCAGATTTCAAAACTAAGACCCAACAAAGGATGACATGAAGAGAAGTAGTGACTCCAGAGCAGAAAACCACAGGAAACACATTGTTTTGGGCCTGCAGAAACCTGTTGAAACATTGAAGAAGACCGTAGGCGAAGATGCTTGGGATCATGAATCTTGCGTAGGAGCCAGCGAGTTTAGCAATGGATTTGTCTTGTCCGAAGAAGACGAGAAGGTGCTCAGTATTAGCCCAGATGATGGAGAGAGGAACAGAGATTAGTGTAAGAACGAACATTGCTCTTTGCATTTGTATTCCTAATAATCCGTACTTCTTTGCTCCGTATGATTGACCACAAAGTGTATCTAAAGCACTTGCTGTTCCCATCTGTCATGAGAAAATTAGAAAACAAAAGTGAATGAGTGCAGTTTTCTTGTTCCACGAATATAGATTTGTTGACATTATTCACTGTTTTAATTGGTTTCAACTTTCAAGTTTAAGTAGGAAAAAATAAGAAATTGATTTTAGAAAAAGAAAAGGATCCTATGATTTTGCTATTTTGTGCGTTTTCAGTTTTTTTTTTCTTGGTTAAATCTGTCTGTAGGAGTGGCAGAAAAGATGCTTACGCAACTTGGATATTCATTCAAACAAGGTGGCCTGATAAGTTGAGTCACATGCGAGTGAATTATCAAAATATGTATCATAAATTATTATCCTTTCTCATTTCGACATATAGTTTAATTTCTATTACCCAATAAAGTTTAAAAGAAATTCGTATGTAAAATTTTTAGGAATGAAATTTAAGAAGAAAGTGAGGAAAACAAACGAGGAAGCTGAAACCGGTGACGGAGGCAAAAGAGGTGGCGATGGAGGCGGCAGAGAGAGGAAGAGAACCAAGATGGCCGACGAACATGACGGAGATGACTTGCAGACAAAACTGAAGAAGACTCACGCCGATGAGTGGACCCGACAACCATAGCTGCTTCTTCACTTCTTCCTTAACACTACTTTCATTTCCTCCAATCAAAGGCCATGACAATTCATCTCTCTTCTCCTTCATATTTTTACCTAAAATTTGACCACTTTAAAATCTTCCCATTTTTATTAAGAGCTTTGTGTTTGGTCCTCTCTTTCTCTCCCTAATTCTATTCAACTGTGTGGTGTTTGATGTGTGCTTTGTAGTTTGTGGTGTGTGGGATTACTACTTATTTATTTGTTAACTTTATAGTAAATTATTTACAAATGACTGACGTATATAGTACATCTATATGTTATTTAATTTTAACTTAAAATGTATTAATTTGATAAATTGTGTTTCTTTTTTGGTTTATGTTTGTTTCGGTTTATACTGCAATCACTTCTTCGATGTGGTTATTATTTATTTTTATCTTTTTTATCAAAACAAAACAAGTGAGTAAGATTCAAACTCCCTCTTTGATGTCAAGTTAGATTAGAGAAAAGCCAACTGGTTTATCTGTTTTTTGTTTTGGTCATGGGTCATCTATTCTTAATGGTTTATTATTATGTTTTGAGATTAAAATCCTTTTTTTTCTAATAAACAAAGTTTCAGCATTGACTTCTGTAAGATCAAAAGCTAATTAATAGCTTTGATTAGATGAGACGACAAGCATCTTGAAACATCATTTGGTTGGATCCATGGCAATGGGAGATACCCGAGTGGAAATTGTTGGACCAAAGATTAAAGAGTAATAAGACCAATAAGCTTAATGAACTCAATCTTGGCTAAGATGAATGTGAAATGGGAAATAGACTTATAAAGTCCATAACTTAAATTGTTAAGTTGTGCAAAAGTCTTATATTGCTAAGAATTTTTTTTTGCATGTGTATATATAGCATTACACTTGTAAGGTAGTTTAGAAAGCATGAAGGAGAGAGGAGAGCCACCCACACGTGCGTGCCGCCACCGCTGCCGTGCCGGAGCTTGGGGCTTAGGGCTTCGGTCCACAGCCACGCATGTTCTTTTTGGGCCAAATTTTGAAGCCCATAAAGAACACCTAAACCCTAATCGTGTGCCTCAAGTTAGTTCCAATTTTTGCGGAACTGATAACCCTAATTGTGCCTCTCAAATCAGTTCTGGATTTTGAGGAGCCGATAACTCTATCATGTGCCTCAAGTTTTGGAACCGATAAGACTACGTTCAAAATTTGAACCGACTTATCCTCTCCTTACTCGCCTATAAAAGCAGAGTCATTGACTCATTCTAAAGGCACCTTTCACAACAACCTTTTCGCGAACAAAAAACACAGAGAAATTCCCCTCTAAAGTCGAAAGTTTGAGAGTGTAGAGTAGATGATCAGAGTTCGCAGATTCCGGTACCTCAACGGTCTAATCACATAGTTCTATCCAGAAACTCAAAAATGCAATCAAACCGAGTACATAACAGGCGTTTATTGAGTTAAGGTAACGAGACTTGTATCAGCTCTGTGTTGTTACCTTAATCATTTTATTCGATTATTGCTTCTATTTTGCTTTAACCTTTATTCGAGTTTATAGGTTCTATAGTCTTAACTCAATAAATTTGTCCCTTCTAGAATTGATCTACAAAGTTCGAATTAGGTTATTGCAATTTTTGAAACCTGCTTCATTATAATCGAAACCTATTTAAATTCAATTCAATTTTTGTTTTGTGCTTTTAGACTAACGTTTTTTTGCAGGTTTAAATTTACATAAGCAATATCTACTATTCTTTTTGGATTAAGTAGATAATTTATTTTAAACTATTGATTTTAATCTATACAACCGATTTTTTTTGTCAACATTGGGCAACAACTGGCCGGCCCATTACCCAAGTTCCTGCATAATGCAGGTGGTGGGACTCGATCCCTGAATGTGCAAGTGCGCCTGCCTTTAGTGGACTTACCATCTGCCACTAGGCTAAAGGTCACTTGCACAACCGAAAATAAGTAATGGTATTTGCAAGTTGTTAAACTATGCGAATCATTACTCGATTTGATAAACAAAAACAATAAAATTTGTTTTGATATTGTTAAACACGTTGATCAAATTGTGATCACTAAAAACGTGATCAATATAGTGATTGGTTTGGCCTAACCACTTTAGGTTTAATAATCAAAAACGTGGTCAAAGCATTCACATGGTTTAATAACCACACTTGGATTAATAGTAAAAACGTGAACCAATTTTGGTTAAAAATTAGTTTTTATTTTATTATTTAACATATTTAAATAAATTCTACAGATTGTTTATTTAATAATCACATAAATTATTTTAAAATAAGATTTATAAATTTAAATAAATTCTGTAAATTGTTTTAAATCAGTTTTAAAGTGACATTATTTTGATAAAGCATGTTGACTATTTTCATATGTCTGTTTCTGGCGAGACACCGATTCTGGACGTACAAATGGAAGATTTGGTTTCTGACAATACCAATCTAGCTGTTGATGGTTTACCTTTTAATGGTTTACAAATTGAAAATCAGGCTAAAGAAACGACATGTCGGAACTTATTCGGACAAGGTCTTCATTCAGTAATTAGTCAAAGCGCTGCAACGCCAGTGCCTAATGTACCTGTGCCGGTTATCGTGCCTGAAAAATTTGATGGCCAAGGGTTCAAATTCTGTCTCACAAGAAGTAAAAACCCCTGACTTAATTTTATCCTTGAAAACTAACAAGCTAGTTGAACTCTTCTCCCTCCTCATCTCCCCTCCTTCTACCTCCTCCTAACGCGCCAGATCTGAACCGTTTCACCTCCTCCGGTTTCTCTTTCTTTGGCTGCTCCGCCGAGTATCGCAGGTGGTGCTCACCAGTCCTCTCTTCCCATGGCTCGCTTGAGGACGGTGATACAAAGGAATGGAAAGTTTGTTGCGCCGCCATGTCCTCGCTGGTGGTGTAGGCTTCGTTGGCGATGCATGTGCTTCTCTATCCCATCGACGTTAGTTCTGGCTCCACGGTCCTATCTCCTCCATGTGGTTGGTGGTTGAAGCTTCACGCTGCAGCCATCTTTGCCTTTGTTGCTGCCGGTTTAACTCTCATCAGAGTTCTAGTTTGTCTCCCCTTTCCTTCTCCTGTTTTGTTCTGGTTAGTTCCCGCCTAGATTTCGGTACAAGGACAGCTGTTTCTAGGATGTGTTTCCTCTAGTTTTGTCTCCGGTTTAGGTTAGAATCTCACTAGATTAGGAGGTGCGGTGGTTAGTTCAATTCTAGTGCGTTTAGGTTCGGAGTTCTTGTTATTGTTTTGTTTCGACTATGTCTCTGATTAGAGGTGCCACTCCGCATCTGCCTGGAGGAGATCTTGTTCAGCTGGTTTGTGGGCTTAGTTGTACTCACTCAAGTTGTCGCACGGAGTGCTCGTTACAGCTAGGCGTCTTTGGTCTAAGCTTTGAGGGGTATCTGTTAGACTAAGTTGTTAGTAGCAATCATTTCCATAGGATAGTTTTGTTGAGCCTTGAGTATGTGCTCTTCGTCCTCTCGGTGTTGCTTTCAGATCTTAGGTTGTTGTTTGTGCTTTCGTATTTGCTATAGCTTTTTCTTTCACATGTCTTCTTTATTGTCTCTGTATTCTGTCAAAAACTCGAAAATGGTATGGATATAAGATTTGACATTTCAAACCAAAAAACAAAGTTGTTATCACCACAAAGATTTTAGTAGGTTTCACGAAGGTTTTATTTATTGGAATATTTTATTTATCAATAAAGAATTTTTACACTGTCAACGTAGTTCCATTAGCAACACAAATTGTCCACTATTGATTAAATATGTATGTCCTTAATATGTAACTAGGATTATATCTAAGCTATAGTGTAGGGTTTAATTATTTTTTTCTAACTCATGTTTATTTGATTTTTAAATCTATATTAATATTTTGAACTTTATTTTCGAGATATTGTTTTAGTGCCCTAAGATCCGAACTGAAATTAACCCGAATTAAAAAAATCGAATCCGAACCAAACTTAACAGCCAAATAAAAAATCAAATTCTAGAGTTTTTTTAATTAAATTTTTATTTATATTAGATTTTCATATAAAAATACTGAAACATGAACTCAATTTATAACGAAGCAAACCCACTATGAAATATGAAAATAATTGAATAAGTATTATATCAAATAACTAAAAATCGAATTAGAAGATTTAAACCACTATAAGAAGTGTTAAATCTATGTATTTTTAATTTGCATCATATATATTTTTAATTTTATCTTAATCTTTTTAGTTCTTTCTAATTAATAATTTTTAATTTTAAGCTTTTATATAAAAATTTATAACCAAACTCATCCTAAACCTATTTTTAAAAATAGTTATGAACCACATATTAAATTTATCCTAAAATTTATATATCCCTCTTTAATATATAAAATGTTATACATAATATTAGTGCCTTTAATTTTTTTTTTTTAATCAAAAGATAAAAAATATCTCATATATAAGCTTAGTGTTTGATCACACTGATACACACTAATACCACGTTCTGATTTGGACCACATAACTTGTCGCTCTATGTGGCTGCAGGCTTTTGTTTCTTGGGCATGCGGTAACCGCCAACAACACAAGCATGGTCACGTTCAAACGGCTCCAGAGTCACCTGTTCTGCTGGCCTAAATTGTTCCAGCTGCAACTTCTTTACCTCGCTCTGAAATACTGCTTCTGCTGGGACTGTTGAGTCAATACAGTTGGCCTGAACAAAGAACATTCCAAAAGACGTGAACATTCTACAATTCGATTTGATATTGCAAGGAGAATAAGCGAAAGATATACAATTACTGACCTTGATTGACAGAACAAAGTGTCCTCCAGCTTTGAGGAAAAATGAGGCATTCAGAGCAACAATTCTTGCCTTCAATAGTTAGGCAATGATATGGGTTTCATTAAAAATATAAACAGTGAACCAAAAGAAGAGAAAAGAGAAATAGTTTTATGGTTTCATAGCAGATTTCTTGGAGCTATTTCGGCAAGCTCACTCACTACTGCAACTACAATTGAGCCTCTAGCTTCAATCATATCACAGAAATCCAAAACCACTAAAGAACATAATGTACAAAACTAAACCCTAACGAATTTAAAGAAAACCTATGTGGCAAAAAGAAGGGTTTTCATCAGCAAAATAATTGATTTGATTGGTAGATAAGAGAGGAAAGACAATTTTTACAGAAAAATTTTCAGAAAGAATGAAACAACATATAAAATGAAGAATTTGTATTAAAACAGATTTATTGGTTAAGACCAGCCAAATTGTGGCATAAGACAAAAAGAAAAAGAAAAGTAAAAAGATTCTAAGTAGCATCAGAAACTTGGAGTTTGCAACACCCATAATGTTCTGAAGGGGAATCCAAGTAAAATCATCATCTGCCGATTTCAATGTAATTACTTTGAAAACAAAAGATGCAATGCAATATATGTTGTATAATTGCATAAAGAATTCTTTAACTTTCACAGTACGAAACAAGGAAGAAGCAAACCTGATCTGGTTGAGCAACATCAGCGAATATGACATCAACCATGCCCACAAGCATTCTGTACTTAGCAGGATGTCTAGCATCTTCGATAATTGGTATAACATTAGTTCTCTTCTTTGCCATGTTCACCAAATCTCTACCACTTCTATGAGAAAACTCAACAGCATAAACACATCCCTCCTACATATCATTAAGGAGTAGAGCAAGGTAATTTATTAACCGTAGGATAGGATCCGAGAGCTAATTACTAGATGAAAAAACATGGCAATTAGTAAAAGACTTCACTTACAGGGCCAACAATATCAGAAACGTGAGAGACAGTAGTTCCAGAAGCAGCACCAAGGTACAGAACTTTAGCACCAGGTTTCTACAATATAAAATTTGAGAAAAATGAACGCATTAAACAACAACTCTTTCCATTAACAAACCCACAGTGCTATAATGAATTACATGAGACTTACAATCCAAATGTTATCAACACCACCAAGGATTGCAGCAGCTAACTTAGATCTGAAAGGGTTCCAAACTCTGTATTCAACCTTGGTTCCATCTTCATTCTGCAAAACTCAAGTAGCCATACAATAAGAACGAAAAAATCATCCGAAAGTGAAATGTGAAAAACATTCAATCCTCAAAAGCCCATACTTGAACAGTGATCCTCTTCTCATTGTAAACAGCTTCACCAGGAACCAAGTTCTTAGTAACAAGAGCATCTTCTTTACCCTTGGCAATAAAAACTCCTGGGTGTCTGTGAGGCTCCACAATCACTTTGCTTCCTCCTTTCATCCCTCCACGTCCTCCTCCTCTTCCACCACCGCGTCCACCACGGACTCGGTCACCACGTCCTCCGCCACGTCCTCCTCCACGTCCTCTCATGGCACTTCCTCCACGACCTCCACCTCGTCCACCTCTAAACCCTCCACTGCCCCCATCTCGTCCACCTCTAAATCCACCACCAACGCGTCCACCTGATTACAATAAACATAACAATTAACCGAAATTAACTTATCCAAAGAAGAAAAAGAAAGAGTGTTAATAAGATTGAACTGAGACTGTGAATACACAAAGAAGGTCAACAACACGAATCCTAAAAAAGATCAATTAAACTACAGGAAATCGCAGCGAAAATGAATTGATATCTGACACATCTCACATTTTAAGTCGAACAAGGTTACAGGAAGAAGACTTCAGTCTAGAGATTTTTACCTGTAAGTGGAGGTCTCATGTTTTCTTAGATCGAAAGATAAGGGGACTCGACCACAAACAATAACGAAGAGAAAGGGAAAGAAATGTTCAATGGTGGCGATTGTTTACAGCAGCCTTAAAATGGCGTATATATATATGTATAAGTTTGTTGTTTTAGGGCTTTTAGGGTTTATTACACTTGATATAATTTCTTCTATATTTACAAATACGCCCCTCTATTTGTTTTATCCTCATATATCTTTGTATTAAATTATAGTTACGTATATGTGTACTATACCGTGTGATTTAATTGTTATTTCAGTTTATTTGTTTTGTGTTGATATTTTAAATATTTTTTTCAAAATATTGTTTTAGAGGCCGAAAACCTAAAAAATTAATTCAAATTACATGAATTAAACCTGACAAAATATCCCAATAAATCTTAAATCTATGTATTTGGAAAACCAAATGCAAATCTAAATCATAACCAATTTAAGAACAAAATTTTAGTTTTTCTATTAAATTTTTTAAAATTTTCAGTTTTTGAATAAATATAGCGGAACCCAAATTCTAATTATATTGTACCAAACTCTATCCAATAATATAAATATATGAATATGTTTTAAATTGAAATAATTAAAATACCAAATTAGATAAACTGAATCTAAAATACCAGAATGTGTCATAAATTTATGTACTGGTAAAATTATAATTTAAACCCGAACCGAAATCGAATCAATAACCAAATTTATAACCGATATGTTTTATTTAACTTTATTTTTAAAATTTTTTTCTATTAAATTTTTATTAATTTCAAATTTTTATATAAAAATTTATAACTAAACCACTTTAAACATTTTTCAAGAATAATTAGGAATTTTAGGTTAATTTTTATTTTTAAGTTTTCAACTTTAATATATAAGATTCAAATAGAAAATCTAGTTACAAAAAAATAAATATATAAGATTCAATATGTGTCGCAAAATCACAGGTTACTTTTGATCCGTATTGGGTCAAACAAAAGGTTCACCTTCGCAGCCCATCTCCTTGGCCCACAGTTAAAAACAGTGTAAATAAAACCAAAAATATGTGGGGGATTTGAACCCACGCCTTCTCCTTAGGACGAAAACTTGAGTCTCGCGCCTTAGACCACTCGGCCACCCTGACTTTCTGACAAGACTTTTTATTACTTTATAATAAAAAGCTATCTCCAATGAATTCCTATATAGTGTGTTTTACCCTAACTTATTCTTCTATTTTTCCGTTTAAAAACAAATATTTTAAATATATTCTATTATTAATTTATTACTAATACATTTAGGGGCACTTATTCAATAAAAATTTATATTAATTTTTAATGACTTTTAATGATTCGTAATGATTAATATAAATTAATTATTACAAATCACTAAAAATTATTAAAAATCAATATATATCTTAATTGCATAAGGGTCTCTTAGAATGAAATATAAAAGTAATACATTAAAGACAGTCTCACAGTAAAATTAGAGCTGAGTTGGAAAAGATTTTACTCTAAAATAACATCTAAAGACAGATATAGAATTGAGTTAGAAATGGTCATAAAATAATACAAATTATTATTATTATTACTAGGTAATGAACCCGTGTGATGTCGCGTGGGAATACTTACACTATAAAATTATCTTTAATGTTTATGACAATATTAAATACTTTGTTTGGCAAATCTTATTTGAAATTAAGTAAATAAAATTAAAAAATATTGTAAATTTCAAAAGTTATAAGTTAAGGAATTTGTATGTTTTTTCTTAAAGGATGAAAGAAAAGCAACAATAATTATAGTTATGAGAAAAAATGATACAAACCACCAAATATACACTCATATTCAAATTAATTCTCTATTTTTAGTTATCTATTTTAGTACTATAAAAACACCAAATTTTAATAATTTTGTTTATAAATTCTCTTATGAGTATAAAATATATTTTGAATATTACCATTAATTGTGAAATTGTTATCTTTTGTTCTCAAAATATTTTAGATATTTCAAATTTAAATTGTTTTTGATTATTAACATTAACTTTGAAATTTTTATAACATTTCTTTTTAAACATTTTTTATTTCAAATTTAAAGCATATTTTTTTGGTTAATGTTGTTCTAATTCTTGTTACATATTACTTAATATTTTAATTTAATAATATTGTTTGTAAATTATTATTTTATAAGTTGGTAAACTAATTTTCATTTTTATAACGTTTTCTTAATATTTATAGCAAATAAGCAAAACTATATTCTTAAATTTTGTATTTGTCTAATAAATAATAATTCTTCAATATTAAAACTAAATAATTTAAATATATTTTTCATTTATATTTCTGTTATATAAATTAGTTTTGAACATAAGAAAAAATTACAAAAAAACATTAGAACACAATTATTACATACAAATTATATATACTAATGAGGCAATCAATACCTACAACATGGATATTTATTACTTGTCTCAAACAACTTCATGAGGCTTTGTACTATCAAACAAGTATTTGTACGACATTTTTAGCAACTTCTTTTTATAAATACAATCTTTTTGACATATTACATATATGATGTCGTCTTCTTATTTGTTGTCGATGTCAAAAATATAAGCTAGTTTTCTCAATTGCTTCCTCAGTTGGTGATTTTAGTATAGCCCTCCATGAATCCGTAGAAGCTTGGTGTACTTGTGCATAATCCTCAATAGAGTCAACCATTATGTATTATTGATGATAATGTTACAATATTTGATATATTGTAATTGGGAGAATATACCACTTCTTCAACCATGTTAACTAGATTATTTAATATTGTATGGGCTGCATGAATTGTGATGCCTTCTTCTACTAATGCATGGAAGAAGTATGCCTTATCTATTTTATTTTTTTGGTGAAAAGAAGTGTGCTTTATCTATTGATAAATCCATTGAGATAAAGTTCATAATATTAATGTAAAAAAATTGAAGTAATGCATCTAAACTATTAGAGTTACGTATCTTGACGATTACTATGGTTGAACTGCTTGAATTTTCTTTATTAACTCTATAAGAAGAGAATCTATCACCCATCATTCTAAGAAAAACATATAATATTTTAATAGATAACAATTAGTTAGTTAAAAGTATGTGGAATTATGTGTGGTTTGATTAAGTAAACATTATATTTTCTTAAAACAACTATATCAAAAATTAGTAGGATATAATATATATATAACATATAGATAATGCAATGTTGTCATTGCATTGATATAAAGTAAATTTATCTTGATACTTGACTCTCAATAGTTGTGTGTTTTCTTTTGAATTATGAAGATTTGTTTGCTTGAAAATGAAACATGTTCTATTATATTTAGTTGTTTGAAATAACTTCCAAGAAAAATAAATATAACTATTGTAGTCAGTTATTAAGTCAATAGACACAAGAGAAAAAAACTAATTTAACTTCCAGCAGAAGTAGGTTTACAATTATCAAAGTAGTTTTTGTGAAGGTAGTTAATTTTTAAAAGGTGTTTTCAAATATTTTTAACTAGAAACTTTTAAGAGTGAATTAAGTTAATATACACATTAGTTATTGAAATCCAGTAAGTACACAATCTATTTTCTAAATTCAGTAACTACCGTAGGCCCATTGTGATAAATGACATTACTTACCTTAGTTCGAATAGGGATGTTTGGTTCTTGAAAAAATCTAGCTGACATTATTTAATAGAGCATTTAATGGAAGTTGTATTCGAAGAAAAAATTATTTACCCAGGAAACTAACCGTACAAGATAACACAACTTGTACATGGTAATCTACGAATTAAATAGTACACAAGCATGTACATGGTAATCTACGAGTTAGAAGGTACCACTAACATATATATATATATATATCTGAGTAACATATATATCACCCGCTAAATCACATAATATCTGATAAAATATTTGTTTACACATATATTATACGGTAACACATAGATTTCCTGTTAACACATATATTATTTGATAAAAACATATTTGATTAACACATATATTGGTTTCAATTGGTAATTGCATAATTGTTTAACCATGTAATCTAATGCGATTCTGCCAAAATTTTGCCAATCAGCATAAACGCATAATGACGTTTTCTAATGTAATTCTGCAACTTTTTTTGCTTAAATATTACAAGAAAAAGTCCATTAGGCAAAAAGCAAGTATTTGTTGCTCATTTGTCTATTAGAAAAAATAAAACAAATATAAACTGCACCTCAATTGATCCAAACCGGTTATCCTTCAACCGAGGTCTAGATCTATGAGTCTAGAATTTCAGGTCAAACAGACCTCGTTTGCCTAACCAAAATAGACATCTCAACATACTAGTCTCCGATCTAAACTGCACATACATGATTTGGAAATACGACTATAACTTTTTAATCATACCTCAGATATGACTGAACTTGGTCTTCAGGGCTTTCCAAAAATAGGTGAATCGCTCTGTGGATCGTCACGGTTCATATGGAATTTTCTTTATAAAAGTCACGGCCTAATGGTGCAAATCTGACGCTGCATAGAACATACTCGAAAAAATAATCCTAACTTTCAATACAGAGATCCAAACGAGAAACCGCATGCAGCTGTAGATATATAAATGCATCGAGATTATTCCTACCAAATTTCAGATCCATCAGAGGAGATCTTCTTATCCGATTCTCCATTCTCCTAGAAGTTGTCGGATCTGGCTTCTATGCTGTTACAGTGGCTTCTCCTTCAAGGTGGCTGAGCGACACCTTCTCTGGTGACAATCCAGCAGCACTTCACAACTCATGTTTTCCACAATTCTACCACAAGCTCTTTCTACTTGGAAGGAGAAGGAGACTCCTTAAGTTAACCTAGTGGACTTTTTTTTGGGCCACGAATTGAGTTTCCAAAACTCAAAGTGTAGATCTCACAATTTGCCTATGATATCAAATGTCCAAAGTTGAATCAGTATTTGGACATTTCGTTTTTCTTAGGCAAAAAGTGATATGAACAGGCCTTGCGACACTGTTAGCTTATTGTAAAAGCTACATGTTACTTTATATCCTGCTCACATCTAAAATATATCTGATCTTGTTTTGTTTATCGCATTAACACTCTCTAATCTCCTATAACATCAACATTATGCTGTTATGATTATGCTTTTGTATAATTAACCTATCCGATTTTGATAATTCTTTTCTATTAGCTTTTGTCTTTCGTGTTCTTATGTGCAAGATTTATTTACAAGATTACTTGGTTTCATTTGGATGATCTGATATACATCGAAGAATTTATCACAATTAATGAAGAGCTTAAATTAAGGGAGGAACGTCTTTGTTTAAGTATTTTTGTTTGGTTTTATACAGTTTGATAAAGTATCTTATAAATCTTAATAAACAAACTAGTTGACATATTTATTAAAACTAAATCATACTCCCTCTTAATAGAGGAAACCCAAAGGAATTTAAACTTATTGCTTTCATGACTTATAGATAACTTTTGTATAAAACCACTAGAATTTTCTTTATTTAAGTATTTTTATTTGGTTTTACTCCCTCCTTTTCACAAAGAGTGTCATTCTAGGAGAAAAAAATGTTTCACAAAGAGTGTCATCATAAATTTTAATATAACTTTTAACAAAGTTCCAATTTAACCTCTAATCATTTTTTAACATAGAATCTAGCTAACCATACATTTAATTCATAAGGGTATAAATGACTTTGTATATTGTTTCTTAATTTGTGTAGAAAAACCTAGAATGACATTCTTTAAGAGACAGAGAGAGTATAAGGTATTTTATAAATTTTAATTAAAAAACTAGTAAACCTATTTATTAATATTAAACGCTAACCGAGAGGGAACCCAAAGGAAACTAATTTAATTTTTATATAGTAAAGATAACTTTCGTATAAAACCATTGAATGTTGAGAATTTTCTTTATTTAAGAAATTTTGTTTGAGTTTATACAGATTTATAAGGTATCTTATAAACTTAATAACCAAACTAGTCTACCTATTTATTGAAACTATACACTACTCCCTCTTAACATAGGAAACCAAAGGGAATTTAAACAATTTTTCATAAAGTAAAGATAATTTTCATATAAAACTATTGAATGTTGAGAACTTTCTTCGTCTAAGTATTTTTGTTTGGTTTTATACAGGTTGTAAACCTTAATAAATAATCTAGTCAACATATTTATTAAATTTAAACCATATCCCCCTCTTAGTAGAGGAAAACCAAGAGAATTTAAATTTATTTTTCATAAATTAAATATAGTTTCGTATAAAACCACGTAATGAGTGTTGAGAATTTTCTTTGTTTAAGTATTTTTACTTGGTTTTATACAGTTTTATAATGTATCTTATAAAATTTAATAAACAAACTAGTCAACCTTTTTACTAAAATTAAATTCAAATTAAAGTTAAACTCATTTTTTTTGTAAACGAAATATAGTTTTTGTATTATACGCTTGAATGTTAAGTATTTTATTTGATTTAATATCTATCGTTTGGTTTTATTGAGCTTTATAAAGTATCTCATAAATCCTACTCTCCTCTTACTTTAGAGAACCTAAGGGTAAGTTAAACTTAATTATTCGTAAACTAATGAGAGTTTTAGTATTAAAATCCTGAATGTTAAGTATTTTATTTGATTTAATATTTTTTGTTTGGTTTTATTAAATTTTATAAGATATCTTATAAATCTTCATAAACATACTACTGAGACTAATTTCATAAAACTAAGCCCTACTCCTCTCTTACTTGAAAAAACCCAAGAGAGTTAAACTTAAATTTTCGTAAACTAAATATACTTTTCATATTAAACTCCTAAATATTGAGTATTTTATTTGATTTAGTATTTTATTTTGGTTTTATACTGTTTTATAAAGAATCTTATAAATCTTTACAAACAAACTAAGCTAAAAAAGTGTAAAGCTTTGAGATATTTATAACTTTCAATCACATACATTATTTTCAGTTTTATTTATAAAATTTTGAATGGCTTTATAAACAAAGTTATATGGTTTTATAAATAAACTTATAAAACCATATAAAATCCCAAAATCACTATATTTTGTATCATTATAGAACCACATCAACAAAGTTGTATCGTATATAGATTTATAAACAAACTTATAAAACCATATAAAATCCCAAAAAACCACTAGTTTTGGTACCAATATAAATTCTCAATAGCTTGTGTTTTTTTTTGTCAATGGCAATATCAATATGGGCCACAAAAGCCGGCCCATTAGCCAAATTCCTACATAAATCTTGTAGGTGATGGGACTTGATCCCTAGTGCATGTGCACCCGTCTTTACTGGACTTACCACCAACCACTGGACTAAAGGCCACTTGCCTCAATAGCTTGTGTTTAGAAGCTTCAGTTACATCCTTTTCCAATGCCATCATTTTTGATGCATGCTAAAGATCTCTTTCCCAATAGTTTGTGTTGCTTTCACAATAGTGATGCCTGTTAATGTATAAAGAAGACATTGGAACAGTTAAAGCACTCTAATCTAAGTTTTACCAAAATGTCATCATTCCATTGAGAACAAATTTTAACAACACCATTGCAAACCACACATTTATTTGAACATCAAACACACACATATATCTATTTATATACTTGTAACTTAAGTAGACTCTACCCAACCATGAAAAGGAAATCCTTAGATGAGACTGAGCAAATACGGAGCAAAAGATAAATACTACTGGACTCCAACTCAAAATGGAATTTACACAGCTAAGTCAGGTTACCATAGTAAGATAGAGGAAAAACATCCAAGAGATCCTGCTTCGGACCCCACATCCCACATTAATTTGGTAAAAGAAGTGTGGATGACCAAATGCTCAGCTAAGACCAAAACTTTTACTTGTAAACTCCTCAACAACGCATTGCCAACAGGAGAAAAAACTTCTATCCAAAGGAATCATAGAGCAAGGACGCTGTAAACACTGCAATCAAATCGAAATTGCGCAATATTTGTTTCTCCACTGTGATTTCTCCAAGAAAATTTGGAAGGCGGCACCTATACATAACCCAATCAGGCCAGATCAAATCCAAAGCATAAAAGATCTTATCAAAATCGAGAATAGATCAAAGGCGCTCCCTCCAACCGGTGTAAACTCGACAATGTTGATACTGTGGATGCTGTGGTCAATCTAGTCATCACGTAACAAGCTCTGCTTCTCTTCACTGTCAGCTTCACCAACATATACCTTGTTGAACGCGATCTCAAGTGCCAAAGAGTGGCAAGAGGCCCAAATACCAAATAAGCTACAAGTAAAACCAACCTTTCTCCATCAGCAAGCTTATGACTTCCCTGTCAGAGTCACCATCTCCACAGATGCGACATGGAGTAAAGAAGAAGAGAAAGCAGGAATAGCAAGAATCCTCATGGATTGGGTGGCAGATCGGAAAACACAGGTGACAGATCTAATCTCTCACATTAAATCCCGTCTAATTGCTAAAGCCATGGCAGTTAAGATGGTTCTTGAAGAAGCGAAATCAAAGGGATTTGACTTTATAAAACTCCAATCAGACTCACAATACTTAATCCAAACCATATACAAGAGAGAAGAGACGAAAGGAATATATGGTATTCTACAAGACATTCGCCAGATCTCGTTGAGCTTTAATTTTATAGCCTTTGTCTTTATCAAGAGAAGTTGTAATAGCGAGGCTGATGTCCTGGCTAAATCCACTTTAAGACTCAACCACCATGTTTGTTGATTTAATGAAATCCTATTTTGAACCCAAAAAATAATCAATTTAGAAAAAAATTTGGTTTTGTTAAATGATAGATTTTGAAAAGCATAGAATTGAAAGACTAAATTTGAAAGAGGTTAGAGAAGGAGGAGATATGATAATTTCTCCAATATTATTGATACAATAATTTTTTCACAAAAAAAACTATTTCAAATTAGTTTTAAAACTTAACTTTAATTAAAAAAATCTTTTTAGTTGAACATCTATATATTTCAATCTAAAATGTTTAACATTTTGAAGGAAAAAAACAGTTTTAACACAAGTGGCTTTTAGCCTAGTAGTAGGTGGTAAGTCTAATAAAAAGCATGCGTACTTGCATGTCTTGGGATCGAATTCCACCGCCTAAATTATGCAGTAATTTGGCTAATGGATCGTTTAGTTGTGCCCCAATATTGACAAAAAAATAGTTTTAACATTTTTTTTCAATAATACAATATATGTTTTATAAAATCACCCTAACATAAAATCTATTTACCAATAATCTATATATTGCTAAAGATATGAAATATAAACTTTTTTCTTGTTGTTTCTTGGCTGACCTTTAGTAGCAATTTTTTAGTAATTTTACCTTTGTTGCCAATGGTTTTTTTCTTCAGCTTTGATTTTATGATTTTCATTTATGTATCTTTCCTCTTTTGGTTTCACAAGAATTTGCTTACTATTGTTATTTGTACTTTCCTAAAATATTAAAAACGGTTTAGAGTTATGTTTCATTGAAAATTTGTCTTGTATTTAAAATTTTTAATTGTATATTACCTTAAGATTAATAATAGTATCATTATAGGTTTCAACCATTGTAATTCTTTCTACAGATGACTTATAATTATATGAATTAAGGTTGATTTTAAAATTATAAGTTTGATTTTAAAATTCCTATTTAATCTGCCAAATTGGTAGAGGGACATATATTTAAATATTTTTTGTTCATGTCTAAAGTGTGAGAACACAAAATATTTGAATATCGATATGGTGAAAAGACATGTATATAATAAGAAATTTACTCCGAACTATTATGTCTGATTTTCACATGGGGAGGAGTATACTCTCGGTGCAGGAAGTAGTAGTACGGCTGCTAGTGTTAATGATCAGCCTAGTCATAATGCTAATTATAATTATGGTGGAAATATGTTTAAAAATTATGATCATCTATAAGGAAATAGGTATCATGATATGATTACAGATGCATATCACGATAATATTTCTATTGTCGCTGAAAATACTATTGAAGAATCTAACATTGAAGAAAAATAGTTTATGATATGCTAGATGCTGCAAATCAACCTATCTATAATCTATCTAAACTGTCATTAGCATTTGGTTGATGCCTATTAAAAGTGAAGGAAACATAAGTGAAAAGAAATATGAATCAATTAGGAGATGTGTTTAAAGAGTATTTGCCAGAAGATAAAAATTTTGCTTGGAGTTATTATGAAATGCAGAAGTTAGTTGCGGGTATTGGATTACCATCAGAAACCCTTGGATTACCTCGCAATGGCGTCATAAGGCTTAACTCGTAATGGCATCGCAAGGCTTACCTCGCAAAGCACTCGCAAGAATATATATCGCAATGGCCTCGCAAAAAGAACTTTGCAAAGATGTCGCAAACCCCGCCTCGCAAAAGACTTGCAAAGCGTACTCGCACATGCCTCACTCAACCTTCCTCGCAAAACAAATGTCGCAAAAGCCTCGCAAAGTGGACGTCACAGATGCCTCACAAAACACACATCACAGATGCCTCGCAAGGTTAAGCCTTGCATGTGCCTTGGAATTTTTTTTCTTGCTTTTGCGAGGGAATACTTGCGACGTATTAGTCTTGAATATTTCCGTCGCAAACCTTGTGACACCACTGCGAAAAAAATTGAATTGAGACTAACAATTTGCAATGAATTGCGTTTCATCGCAAACCTACCATAATTGCTATTTGCGAGGCTTTTTCTGTCGCAAATCGCCTTTTTTCTTTTGGTGTAAGAGTGCCTACAGCGAGAGTATTTTGTAAGTCATAGTCAAGATAAGTAACTCCAGAATAACTAAGGACAGGAAACTACTTTGGTTGACCCGAGTCTTGGTTTGTGCAAGAAGATCGTTGGAGATTTTTTTCCAACTGATCTGCAGAACTTTCTAGAGTCTCCCAACTTTAATGTCAAAATCAAGAAGTGGAGATCTCAACGTAGTTTGTTTTACTACAAAAATTCAAAGAACCAATAAGTGTTGTCCCAGATGTTATTAAGAAAATAATTAAATGCTGAGACACCTAAAATTTTACCAGCATTCCTTACCCAAAAAAGTTCAAAGCTCTTAGTAGGGACAAAGATGAGATTTTGATCTACTCGAGCAAAGAAGTATCGCTGTTTCCAGTTGGTAACTTTTAGCAAAAAATCATCAAGGAAACAAATGCCAGGTTTATCCTTCACATAGTGAGTCCCATCCAACAACGTATTAACAATAAATTGAGTCATGTCCTCGAAAAGCCGAGTTGAAATATGAACACCGGCCTCACTCCCAAGGATAAAAAAGCCAATAATATTTTTCAGCCCAGAAGGATGCAGATGGGACATTGTGATATATCGGGTGGCACAATAGTCAATCCAGAGATGAGGGATTGGAAGCCACATCTGAGCTTCCATAAACCATCACTTATAAATGGCGACCAAACCATCTGACGGATCTCATGGTTTCTGATTCGGCCTTGGGTTTTCAATGTCAGTTGAACATCCAGAGAACGAAGCCACTTTGTAACTCCTTTAACTCTCGCGAGAGTAATGTTCAACACGACATTTTCTTGAGAAAAAGTATCCAAAATGTCGATCAATCTCGGAATTGTGTTCCATCTCAGTAAGGTCATCAACCTCAACGTCAAAACTTTGAGTCAAAATTTTTTCCTGCTTAATGCCAACATCATCAGTGTACCCGGAGGTGACAGACAAAAGACCCTTGGAATCTGAATTGCTACTCGATCTAACCCTAATTTTCTCATCTCAAAAGAAACTCCTACGGTGGAGAAAAATTAAAAACTACGGCGTCTCGCCAAAATGGAAATTTGGAAGAAGCGAGCAAATGAGTTATGGTGGACCTCACTTTGTATTTATAGGGGATTATCGGAAGCTAAATTTTCCCATCATGATTAGGCCTACTAGTAGCATGTTAAACCGCTAACAGAGCCATTAATATTGTGATACATGGAACAAAGATTCAAGAAGCATATCGAAATTACTGACTCAAAAATCGTAAGCAATTATTTGAGTGTGAGAGGAGGGACAATAGTTGGAGGTGCCTCTCTGATCAATCTCGACCCACAAACGAAGAAGTACCCTCAAGCACATTTATATTAAAATTAGAGTCTCCGACATCGTATTAGTATCATCTCAGCAAAATGCTTGATGATGCCAGACGTATATCTCGAAAAGTGTCATCCCAGTAATAACCTACCAATCAAAGATAAGGTTATTTGTCTCGGTGTTATGAAAATGATTATCTCACCTTGGCATTCGAGTTTATCTCGGGCAATAAATACTTGGCCGGCACTCCACTGAAGAAAGGATATGGAAATATTCCTCAATGATAATGGAATATTTCCAAGTATCTCAGAAGTCTTCAGGATAATGTCAAATCTTATCAAACAATGTAATATTTCATATTTTCAATCTCCTTGTAATAGATCTTATGCATTATGAATAGGAGAGGAGGTCTCCACAAAAAGACCATATTTTGAAAATTTGCACACAAACAATACATCCTTCTTATTTTCTCTGCAACCTTATTTCACGAATTTCTTGCCCATATTCCTCTTGAATCAATCTATTATTTGTATTTAACCCTTGTTGTAGATCCAGTTCGAATATAGAAGATGAAGATACATCTTTGTTATGAGCCATTGTGATCTTTCCCATATTTTTCTAAGGGGCAAAATCGAAATATCTTAAGGTATTAGTTCTCATCTTGTAGTTAGCGTTGTGTAGGAGGAGAATGTGTCCATAAATTTTTACTATTTCTGTTCATTTTTATTTTGTATATTTGGTTTGATTTCTACATAATCTTGAGATCTCTAGGTAAATTATAGATTCACTTTTTTGATCTTTGTTAACATGGTTAGAAAAAATATACGAAAATAGGTGATGCCACTCCATCTCAAAATAGTGATAAGCCACAATTTCTCTATCATCAAGGTAGCGAAGGAATAAAATGTATTGGGGAGAGAGAGATTGAGGGAGAGAGGTTTCGGAAATTGACACCAAATGAGAGATGTGATAAAATGCCATTAAAAGGAAAATAGATTAAACTCCCGTTTGTGTACAAGCTATGGACTGATTCTTATGACAGAAGAGACGTGCAAGAGAGCATAGAGATAGATGTGTTTGTGAAGCTTGTTGGGTTTTGCACAAATGATAACATCTTTGAAGAGATATTTGAGCTCAATTTCTTTGTCCTAGGCAATTACATTGGTTGGGACAACATCTCTTATCTTCTTCATTGTGAAAGAACTTTTTTTGTGTTCTTGAATTGTAAAGTATACACGACGATATTTTATCTCATTGTATAAAATTGTATTTCTACTTTGAATCTAGAGTGATTTCCCCATATTCTTGATCAAATTTGATTTTAAAGCTATAAATATGTGAATCATCTGATCAAAAACACCAAGGTCAATGCTTATTAGTTTCATTAGGCATGTCAGTGATGTTTATAAATTTGTAAACTCAAAGATTACAAAGAATAACTCTCTTTATTTTGCCTTAGAAAAATCACTCAAAAACTAAAGCTTTCAAACTCAATGAATTTACACTTTATGCCAAACATTGGCATCTCTTTATATAAACTAGATTATTTCCTAATTCTAATAAGGAAACAATTATGTTTTGGATAACTTCCTAAAACATCTCAATTATTTTTTTGGGATAATTTCCTAAAACATCTCAATTAGTCTAATCTATATGCTTGCTCCTTAAGCTTTCAATTTTAAGCTTATTCCAACATTCTCCCCTCTAAGCTTAACATCGATTTCTTCTATGTCTTGTACACCAATGAAGTCTATCATTTCCTTGAACTTGATTTTTTCAAGAATCTTAGTTAGAATGTCCACCTTTTGCTTGTTCCTGGGAACATGCTCAACTTCTACTTGACTACTCTCAACACATTATCTTATGAAGTGGTACCTTGTATATATATGCTTACTCCTTCCATGAAATACCAAATTCTTTGTAACTGCAATAGCAGATTTATTATCGATGTATATTGTCACCTTCTCCCTTATCGAGCCTATGACCTCACTAAGTAGTTTTTGAAGCCAAATTGCTTGTCTAGCCGGTTCCGTACCTGCCATAAACTCGGCCTCACAAGATGATGAAGCCATGGTTTCTTGTTTTTGAGAACACCATATGACCAGATTCTCTTCTAAGTAAAAGATATGACCCATTGTACTCTTTCCATCATCCAGATCAATTTTATGACTACTATCACTATATCCTGTTAGTCTTGGCACTTGACTGCTTGATCTTGTAAATACCAAACCTTGACTTGTTGTTCCTTTTAAGTATCGCAAGCATTGCTTTAAATCTACTTCATGTGACTCTCTAGGAATTTTCATATAGCTACTTAATACTCCTACAAAATAAGATAGATTCGGCCTTGTATGTATCAAATACCTTAGACAACTGCTAACCTTTCTAAATGATATTGCATCGATTTCTTCTTCACTTTCAGCTCTTGTAAGTTTCAAACTAGAATCCATATTGTACCGAATTACATGCATCCGTTCCCAATTCTTTCAATATCTTTTGTGCATATCGCTTTTGATTCAATACAATTCCATTGACTCACCTCAATTCCAAGATAATATGTTAGCTTCCCTAAATCACTCATCTCAAACTTTGGAGACATCTCTTTCTTAAACTCATCTATGACGTTCTTGCTTGTTCCCGTGGCAAACAAATCATCTACACAAATGGCAATGATAAGAAGATATTTCTCTACCTCTTTGCGATAAACAAATGGTTCCTTAGAGCATCTCTGAAATTTGAGATCCTTGACCACTTGATTTAGTTTGATATTTCATGCTCTTAGTGCTTACTTTAGGCCATATAAGGTTTTCTTAAGTTTGGAGACTTTGTGTTCACTCCCTTTTACCTCAAAACCCTCCGGTTGAGATACATAAATGGCTTCATTTAGTTTACCATTAAGAAAAGCTGTTTTAACATCATGATGATGAATTTCCCATCTATAGGAGGTGGATATATTGATGAGAAGTTGGATTATCTCTAACCTAGCAGCCGGAGCAAATACTTCTTCATAGTCTATTACATGCCTTTGAACATACCTTTTAGTAACATGAGGTTTGTATTTCTTGATGCTTCCATTGGAAATTCGTTTGATCTTGAATACCCATTTAAGCCCAATTGGCTTAATTCCTTATGGGAGAACTCTAAGTCCCAAGTCTTTTTTTTAACAATGGATCTTATCTCGTCCTCACAAGCAAGTATCCATTGTTTGAATTCTTTTGCCTCCATGAAATTCTTTGGTTCATCATTCAAGCACAACAATAACCTTTCTCCTTCTTTCTCCGTAAGTAAGACATAATCATCAAAATGTTTCAGCCTTGTGACTTGTCTTTGGGACCTTCTTAAGATTGGGGTGGGTTTGTTGGTGTCATCCTCAGTCTTGGAATCTTGATCATGGTTTTCCTCCTCTTTTATTTTGCTTTCTTGAATGTTGCTTTGCTTGCAAGTTTCATTGCTTTCTCGTGATCTTCTCGTGGGTCAACATCTCCAATCTCGAGTTGAAAAACTTGATCATGACTAGTGTTGATTTGTTGTTACTCTAATTCGAACCCTTTGTTTCATTAAACATAACATCTCAACTTACAATGATTTTTCGAGTAGGTGGTCAAGCAAATGATATGCTTTTGAACCTGGTTTAATCCCATGATTTACTAGCATTCGAGATGTATCATCTAACTTCCTCATGTGTGGTGTATCAAATTTAGCATAGCTAATATACCAAAAAACTCGGATATGACTTATGTTAGTGTTTTCCTTCTTAACATCTTATAGTGTTTTATTCTTTAGAGCCCTTGTAGAGATTAGGTTGATAAGATAAGTTGAGTGTCTTACCGCTTCTCCCCACAAGTATTTTGGTAGACGCATATGTTTCATTATACTCTCAGCAATCTCCATTAGGGTTTGATTCCTTCTTTCAACTACTCTATTCTATTGTGGAGCATATGGTACAGTTAGATGTCTCTTAATCTCATTTTCTTCACAAAAATAATTGTATTCTTGTGACACAAATTCTCCACCTCTATCAGTTCTGAAAAATTGTATCTTATCTTTTGTTTCTTATTCCACCATCTCCTTAAACCGCTTGAATTTCTCGAGTGCATCACTCTTTTCTTTCAAAAATATTGTCCACATATATCTAGTTCGGTTATCAATAAGCACAAATATGTACCTAACCTCAGCTGTCATGTGTGGTCTTATTGGTCCACAAACATCTCCATGAATAAGTTCCAGACTCCTCTTTGCTTGGAAAAGAGTGGCTTTTGGAAAAAAAACTCTGACTTGTATCCTAAGTAAACATGATCCACATACATTTTTATCGATGCTAATCATTGATAGACCATTAACACAACCTTCTTCAATCATATTCTTCATGCTCTTAAGATTTATATGTTCTAATCTTGAATGCCATCGGCTAGACTCACTAATCATAGAGAGATGAAGTTGTCTGATATCCTTAATATCCATCCTAACTTTGTACAAGCGATTTCTTGATCTTTTGGCTTGGACAATTAAATTTCTTTCATGATCATGCATAATCTAGTATCTCCTTTTAATCTTATATCATAACCTTCCTTCGTTGCTTGTCCAAGATTAACGATGTTACTCTTTAAGTCCGAAATAAAATACACATCTTTCATCTCCTTTTGATCGCTGTTTCCATCTATAAAGGATATCGATCATTTTCCTTTGATGTCTATACAAGAATCATCACCAAAACTCACTTTTCTGGTAATAGACTCGTCTTAGCTTGTTGAAATACCTCCTATCTCCGGTCATGTGATTGCTAGTACCATTATCAAGATACTAAGTGTTTCTTTCATTTTTGTTTGCTTCGAAGTTGCTTGGAACACAATTATCTTCATTCAAAAACACAATTTCATGGAACAAAAGATCATCTCCCTCTTGTGTCTCTTGATCATTAGTGTCTTCTTGAGCTTCTTGTAGTTTAAGCCATCGATCCAGACATTTAGAGGCAAAGTGTATGTACTTGTCACAACAATAACACATCACTTTCGATAAATGGAAATCTCCATTGCCTCGACCTCGACCTCTTCCACGAACACATCCTCCGCTACCTCTTCCTCTCAATCCTTCATTAAAATTTCTCTTTTGGTTTTGGGACTCCAAATATATTAATGGTTTTTGATCTTCTTGAGTTTCTTCTTCTTCTTGGAGAATACGTTCTTCATAGGCTTTTCGAGATCCTATGATATCCTCAAAGCTTGCTGTATTTAGATCCAAGATTTGCTCAAGAGATGCATCTATGTAGATGTATTTCTCCTAGGAAGACACTTGAGAAACTTCTTCAGTAATTTAGGTTCTTCTATATTTACTACAAGAAAGGAAGATTTTGATGAAATCTCCTATAACTTTCTCACAAAATCATCTATTATTTTGGTTTTTTTTCATCTAGATTCAGTCAAATTCGGACATCAATTTCTGCAACCTTGCTTCTTTAACTCGTTCAGCTCCTATGTTTCAAATTTTCATAGCCTCCCACATCTTCTTTGTCGTGTCTAATTCTCCAACTTGTAAATAAGAGCCTCCGGTATAAATTAATAAAGTAGAATCATTGCCATGTTGTTCTTATCTCTATCGGTTGTTACAGACTCCGTTACTTCCCAAACTTTGTGTACTTTGAGGTATACCTTCACACTACAAAGAAAACATGCATATAACATCGATAATATTATATTATTTAAATGAATGCACTATATAGAGTCATTATACTCACAAATGATATATTATATATTATTTAACATTATTTAGTACAAACAATATTAATATTGCATCTTTTGCATCACTTAAACAAAACTGATACAATTTAATGTTTATATACATCACATAAAAAAACAATCTACGCAAAATATAACTTTTCATCAGTTGAGTAAATGATGTATCTAATCAGTATTTTTAACATCAATTAAAAAATAATGTTAATTTTGTTTCAATTCAAAAATTGATACATATAAATTAGTTAGTTTCAATTAAATTAAATGATGTTAATAAATACGAATTTGTATCAATTAAAAATTAATTGAAACCAATTTTATTTATATCTAAATATAATCGATATATCTAATTAACAAAAATTATAAAAGAATTATAAATATGCTTAAAACACCTCGTTTGATCCAAGGAGACTACAAGTCTAAGGGGCTTGACCCCATTTTTCTACCA
The DNA here is from genome assembly GCA_900406435.1 of Lepidium aucheri. Classification (NCBI taxonomy): domain Eukaryota; kingdom Viridiplantae; phylum Streptophyta; class Magnoliopsida; order Brassicales; family Brassicaceae; genus Lepidium; species Lepidium aucheri. The sequence continues at coordinate 1,326 of OVBA01000547.1, read as the reverse complement.
ATTTAAACAGACATATTTTTTTTATAATTCTATATAATTAAAAAATAAACTTTATAACCTTATCTAAAATTTATATGTTTTACACTAAGTTTTATATATCAAAAATAAATAAGAAATCAAATATAACAAAATCCTAAAACAGAAATAGTAAAAAAACTTTATATGAGTTCACTGATGATTACATTATGGGTTGGCTGCTTTTTCCCCTTCTAATTATTTATTTCTCACTGGAAAAACCTATATTTTTCGGCTAATTATTTTGTGCCCTAAACTTTTTAAAACTTCATATTAATACATCAACTTTTCAAATTAGTCATACTACTACGCTTGTAATTGAATTTAAAAAACCGTTTGTTGTGTTTTTTTCTCGCGTTTTGACATTTGCGTTTTGAGTCAAAACGACGTCGTTTTGAGAAAAACCTATATTTTTCGGCTAATTATTTTGTGCCCTAAACTTTTTAAAACTTCATATTAATACATCAACTTTTCAAATTAGTCATACTACTACGCTTGTAATTGAATTTAAAAAACCGTTTGTTGTGTTTTTTTCTTGCGTTTTGACATTTGCGTTTTGAGTCAAAACGACGTCGTTTTGAGAAATAATAAATTTCAAAAAGATTGCATTATTGAGAATTGAACACATGACCTTGACAAACAATTACAATACCTCTACCATTGTGCTAGAGTGTCTTTTTTTGTTTAACATTCCAAAACATTGTATATAGATAGTTAACTATGTCTTTTATTGAATATCAATCTCAGGTTTTGG